>JAVTVY010006845.1:0-38653 GCA_036873755.1 Hanleya hanleyi
AGTATAAGGTGTCTTGATATAAAATATAACTCCTCGTAGATTGACCAAAAAAATATTCATATTTTTCCAGTATGTTTTTACTGCTCTGTCACAGACACGTGCGCAAACTACTTGTGCATAAAACAAAGAAATTGACGTTGTCATTGGCACACTCTAATAAATCTTTCACAACATGGCCTAAAATTTGAGGAAACATCGGATAAACATCTTTTTTCGTCCAAGTGTCCAATAACTGTAAGCGTCCAATAACTGTCCGGAGATGCTAGCTATGAGACCAGTCGAAATTTTAGGAGTGTTGAATCACATTCATGACCTCATGACCTCTCTGAATAAACCCATATTTGAGCAAATTGGAAGACAGGCAACGTGTCGTATATTTCATCCCCTCAGTTGTATGTATCCGTGATTGCTTTTACTGGGGTGACGACCACGTGTAATTCCCTTGATCACATCAAAGAGACCGTCTACAGCGCATTCTCATGGCGAAGCATTCTCTAACGCCGTCCGCTCATTGGTTGTTGTTTTAAAGGGACTGTTCGAGTAATAACTGAACTGCCCTAATTGCAAGGGTGGTACGGAGTATACAGGCCTACATCATGCCATAAAAGGACAGCGCAATCACGTGTACACAGGACAGGGAATCGCCAGAAATATCCCGCATACCGTAATTCAGTTTTGCTTGTAAATTGCCATAAATAGGGAAAGTTCATCAAACTTCATCGTGCATATATTTCTTAAACGGGTATTTCTACTGACAATAGAACATTATTTATTTCCTGGTCATTGTCGGATAGAAAATGGGGACATACCATTGTTTCCCCAATTTTAATACCATTAATTGCATTTCAACGTATTCAGTATATCAGCAGTTTGAATTATACATATTAATTCCTATTTGTTCCATTCGTTCAATGAGCAATCATTCATCAATGGACAGTTTTTTATACACTGCATAAAAAGAAATTTTGAAGCTTACCAAAAGACAGATATTCCTCCTATCTCCATGCAGATTAAACACCCATATACCCAACCACGAGAAGCAACTTGCTGAGTTCGTGCCAGCAGTAGGCTAAATCCATATCACAGTTAAACCCCGACTATGTGTGTATGGAATCGAACCATATTGTTGACCAGCAAATATCTGAGAAACGCAAATTCATGTCTAATTATGAGCGCGACCATCTTTAAACAATGTAACACAGAATGATAATCAAAAGTGGGCTGGGAGAATTATCAACAGAAGTTTGAAAATTGAGACTCGAGGTTTGTGACATTTTCAAATATCATTCACGAATTTATCCCCTGTTTTCCAACTAGTAGGCCGGTCTCCACTTATTGGCCAGTCCCGAACCAGGTTATGCTTTTATCCTAATATCTCTTTGGGTAACTTTTGTACCAAGCTCTACCAGGCATTCATTCTTTACGTTCTGCTTCGCGCCTCTCCATTCAGCGCTGTCAGGGTCTCACGGGTATGGTACCGTACACGGACTGTGCCGTTGACCCGAGGTCATCTGTTGTTGCAGTAAACGAACATGGCGACCGTCTAACTGGGTGAATTGATATCAGTCGCGATATATTTCCGCAACATGTAGTTCTAGGGTAATTGTCAAAAAGCCGCCTTCAAACTGTGTGACACTGGCGTTATGAAATACATCTTGAATTTCAAGATAACTATATATTTTGCGATCAGTAAAACAGTTAGATAGAACAGTTCTTGGTTTCTGCAAGAATCCTGCAAGAAATGGCGAGACCCCTACAGGGGTAAATGGAGCATAGCGCAAAGCAGCCTGGGAGAGGTAGCTAAATAATATATAGCCCTCACGAGTATGAGGGCTATAGGTCGGCCCCAGTCATCTCCAGCGAGGATTTTAGATAATTTTATTACGAATCACCCACCTCTGAAACTGCCGTACATCTAATCTCTATCCCCTCCTGCGCACTATTTTAAAATTTTGCGCACTATTGTGAAATAGTAACGAATATATCGCCGTCTGAATTTCCAGTCGACAACTTCCACTTTATACGCGCCATGTTCAATTGCAAACGGCCAGCACACACATACCGCACACATATATATTGTAAATATACATACATGTATGGCTTGTTTTGTGTGTGTATTGTCTTCATTCACCATCAATGGTGTCTATGTAAATGTACTTTATAAATGTCTTGTCAAATATGTGTAAATTTCTGTCTGTCATGTGTATTGTCTACATGTGTATTTTAATGTATGTTCATGTATCTGCTTTTTAGCCCTATGGGCATAACAATAGCAATAAAATTATCTTAAAATTATCTTATACCGTGACGTCACCAACATGGCGCGTAAAGAGTTGAAGTTTTCAACTGGAAAGTTCAGACGGCGATATATGCGTCACTATTTCACAATAATGCGCAAGATTTTAAAATAGTGCGCAGGAGGGGATGGAGATTAGATGTACGGCAGTTTGAGAGGTGGGTGATTCGTAATAAAATTATCTAAAACCCTCGCTGGAGGTGACTGGGGCCGACCTATAGCCCTCATACTCGTGAGGGCTATATATTATTTAGCTAGGGAGAGGATGCTTTTGTACACGGCCACCTACAATGTTTCAGTTATTTTATACCTGAAGCGACCTGCGACTGTATGTGGGAATTATGATATTACGCTTAATAGCTTCTCGCCTGTAGCGATAAGAAAGTACAACAATCAATTATACATTCATGAATAATTCTTTTTTACTGCGGCCATAACGCCGAGAGTGCATGATAAATAATTTCCATTCAATGAAATCATAAATTAAAGATGTACCGTAATCAGTCTCAAAATCTAGACTGGAATCGATCTCTCCTAAAGTCCCATATGTTACGACAGGTACAAAATAAAACACATTGGATTTTCGACGGCCGTGTCAACAAGCGTTTACACGTGTGGTGGATTCTGTAACGTATGCTCTGCCACTCTACTGAAAATTAGGCACGAGCCACGATGTTATCCCATTGCTGCAGCTGTTCAGCATTCAGATTCATGGGCGACGCTACGTCACTCACACGTCACGCGGTGATGTCATTTTCCTCTCCCCGTACAGCACATATTCAATGGCGAAACAGAAAATCCGTCGAAACGGGCAGAATTTAAAATTTCTCTGGCAAAATATTATCGCATTCGTTCTATATGGCAATCCCACTATCATCAAATATAATACCTATGATGCTTTAGCAAACTTCGCTGCTGAAAAAACAGACGGGAGAGAGTTTACAAAATCCATCGATTTTGAGGCTGATTACATCTTTAACTAATTGTGCTCCCTCAAATTAAAACACATGTTATTCCTATGTTGAAATTTAGGCATGTTCTGGAGACAAGTTTATACTTTTTTTCCTACGAAGTAGGCTACAGATCGCAAATTGTCTGGTAATGAGTGAGTCAGTGAGGCAGTCAGTCAGTCAGTCCGTCCATCCGAATCCTTTCGTCGGCAAAATAAGAAGACCCGTTGACATTAGAACCTTGATTTTTGGCATGAACGTGCATTAGCGCATTGTTACCAGCAAGTTCTGAGCTGACCGAATTCTGATGAAAATTTGATTTATAATTATTTTTTTTATTATTTATTGATGGCTCAGCGAGTGCACTGTCATGCCCATCGGGAACCCTTGGCTGTATGTTTCACGGTATATATAACACAGTACAAAATCTGGTGGGATAGGCCATCCGTAATTGTTTTTATGAAATAGGAAATGCTAATTTTCCATCATTTGTTAGTGCATTTATCTACACTGATATTACCAACTTGCCAGCCTCAATACACACAATTCAGTATATTGTTATGGATATATGTAAACTGTGGCCTTTAACGTGTATCCTATTTCACATCCAAACATTTCATCACAGACCACATCAGGCTTCAAATTCAGGTCAAATTGCCCACTGGTGGTGAAATATACTACATCAACCAGTTAAGTCAGCCTGGTGCAATAACCCAGCAGAACAAAGAAAGATGTGGTATCATCCTTCAGATTAGTCTGTGTGAGCAACAATGATAAAAGTTTACTGAGGGTGAAACAAAGCCATGACGGCATGTTTAAAGGGTCTTAATTTATTTTCTTTGGGTAGAATTTAACTAGATAAAGTAATGTAAAATGTATAATGTAGAGACGCTATTTATTCGTCTTTGTACTGGTTATGCTCAGGAAAATGACATAGAATCATTTATTATCTTGTGCAGAGAAGGTGTTGGTCTTGAGTTGAATTACTGTAAACTACATAAATGCTACCTTTCTACTATAGTACTATATATAAAAATTTGTTGTATTGTTGGGAAAATAATGCGATTCAAAAAGTTGTATTGATCCTGGACAAGGGCACTGAAAACCATTAAAGAGATGTAAATGTATTTTCACACGTAAAGCTTGAAATCTACTGAACTTTTTATTATTCAATCTGTTTCCTTTAGTTAAAAAATTGTAAAATTAAATCGGCGATCGTTATTTATTTTTGGAATGAAGGCGCATTAGGAGACTGTTACCAACAAGTTCTGAGCTGACCTACTTTTGATGAAAATTTCTGGTGATTTTTGATGAAAATTTGATGCAGGATTTCAACTGGGGTGGAGATTTCCAAGAGTTCAGTTCGCGTTCGAGTCCTAATGCCTACTCTACTTCGTAGGTCCTGTGACGTTAGTCACACTGCTCATGTTATCATACTTGTAGCGAAAGTCGCTTTTATTCCCTTTTAAATATCTCTGCTGACATTGAATAGTTTGATAACGAAAGTAACTTGTGTGTACTTGGAGAAAATGGCGTGCGGCTTGGTTACCAGAGTGAATTCAACGCTGAAACTTTCCTGGAATGTACCATGATAATCCAGGAGACAGAAAGTGCCTTGAAATCCCGGTGGAATTATCTCAAACGATCAGGCAAAGCGGTAGAATTTGCCATATTTAAACCAGATCCCTTCACTCGCTGTTAGGGAAAACCCCAGTAGTGACGTCACAAATCTATAAAAGGCGGTTCGAAGAGGGAAGTCAATTCCTTGGAATGGAGGCGCCAATCTGTTTGGAAGTCGGGGCCGTTGTAGCTAAATAATATATAGCCCTCACGAGTATGAGGGCTATAGGTCGGCCCCAGTCACCTCCAGCGAGGGTTTTAGATAATTTTATTACGAATCACCCACCTCTGAAACTGTCTTACATCTAATCTCTATCCCCTCCTGCGCACTATTTTAAAATCTTGCACACTATTATGAAATAGTACGGTATATATCGCCGTCTGAATTTTCTAGTGGACAACTTCCACTTTATACGCGCCATGTTCAATTGCAAACGGCCCCGCACATACCGTGACGTCACCAACATGGCGCGTAGAGAGTTGAAGTTTTCGACTGGAAACTTCAGACGGCGATATATACCGTACTATTTCACAATAGTGCGCAAGATTTTAAAATAGTGCGCAGGAGGTGATAGAGATTAGATGTACGACAGTTTCAGAGGTGGGTGATTCGTAATAAAATTATCTAAAACCCTCGCTAGAGGTGACTGGGGCCGACCTATAGCCCTCATACTCGTGAGGGCTATATATTATTTAGCTAGGGCCGTTGGTAAGACGATTCCGAGGCGAGAGCATCGTCGTGGGAAGAAAGAATACAGAAGTTCGCGCCGCGTTTACTTTATCTTCACCCCTACCTACTTCGACCCATTCTCCCAACATCAGAGTTTGTAACCTTCAAACCGTCGGTAAACAAGATATATGGCAATAGGATACAATCTGATGCCATGAGAATGACTTCGACCGTATTGCAAAGTCGGACAGGTCTAGCTCTGGGGATTAAAGTATAGACGATTAGCGTCGACAGCGCAGCGAGTATAAATATAGTGTAGAAGACTGTCAGCCGGGAACTATTGAAGTCCGGCCTGAGAGAGG
Source organism: Hanleya hanleyi (assembly GCA_036873755.1). Classification (NCBI taxonomy): domain Eukaryota; kingdom Metazoa; phylum Mollusca; class Polyplacophora; order Lepidopleurida; family Hanleyidae; genus Hanleya; species Hanleya hanleyi. The sequence goes on from JAVTVY010006845.1 coordinate 5,899, forward strand.
TCGAAGCGGGAAGACTTCGTCGCCGGAGATTATTCGAAGCCGGTCAAAGAGTTCTCATTCCTCATATAGTCTGATCAATTATTGTAACTCGAATTGTAACTGTGTTAAGCCTGGAAAGTTTTCGTTCACGGCGATCTTCGAACTGGCTTTAGTTTGAGAATATTCGAGTTTAGTTTATAGCTGTTGCCGGTAGGAAATTATTCTATTGGTCCCGGCCGATATTGTTTTCCTGAGAAGAGCCTTGCGGTCGTATAGAATTAATACTTAACTCCACAGACCGACTTATCAATGTGTTTGGTCACAGATTGCTGTGAGATACGGCTAATGAATTAACAAGGCAAAGTATATATATGTTTGAAAAGTTTACTTTTCTGGCATTTGTACATATGTTATATACAAACTAAGCCATAAAATATCAATAAATTCTTGAATCAAGAAGAGCACTAATGAAGATTGGCATTTGTACAATAGTACGAGACTGACAGATCCCATACATAGGGTAAACAAATAACATGTGCTGAAATGAACAACATTGCCTTTTAACAATGTATAATATACTTGCACATCGAACGAAATGTAGAACATGGAAAGCAGGGAACTAGCGTATATCGTAATGGGTGACCCAGGGAACTAGCATGTATTGTAATGGGTAATCCAGGGAAATAGCATGTATCCTAATGGGTGACCCAGGGAACTAGTCTGTCTCCCCTACAGCTGACGACACCCCCACAAGCAAAGAACATAAACACCATAGTTCTCTCTATCAAAACAGGACTGGCTGCGGCTTTATTCGCACAGACACATGTATGCCTCGTCTTAGTAGAATACCAAAGTTAGGGCAAGTGAAGAAGTTTACATTTTCATACACTTTGTTACACTAAGTTTCAAGTCATTTGAATCATCAATATAGCAGTTATACGCCTCTGATTTCCATCGACCGTGGCGTTTCAGTAGTCTAAGATCCACTCCAGAGTTGGCGGCCAGAGTTGTTCCCCCTGAACGCATCGAATGCGTCCCTATGTTAGCAGATGGATCAAATTCCCTCACAAGCTTCAAAATACATTCTCTGTACGTTGTGTAGCTAACTCCTTTCGATACCTTAACTAAACTTTTTCTGCGCTTGGAACAATAAATCGGCTTAAATAAAAAATCATCCCTGCCCTGCTCTATATCTGCCATTTTCATATATTTATCTATCCAAAACACAGGACAATTGCAACTGGGACTCGACTTGCTTATCATAACGAGATTCCCCTCTCGATATTGATCCGTCTTGGATTTCCTCAAATTCACAGTTATGTAATCATCAAAAACCCCCAAATCATTTCCCTTTATTTGTGACATTTCACCGAATCGAAGGAACCCAGAAAAGCTTAAAACCATCATGCAAACATCTCTACAAGTCTTCAAATCATCACTGTCACAGTATTTGGTACATATGGCTTCCAACACTGATTTGTCTAATGGGTCCTTGCGATTAACAGGTTTCGAGAAGCGCCTCTTAATGGAATCAACCAAATTGTGAATGAACTTTGATTCGGAAGGAGACGGATAATCATTACATTCATGAACCCATTTAATCGCATATAGAGCAGACTCCACCGCTGCTACACTGCCAGAGTTTTCCGCTATAAACGTCAAGTACAGCCCAACGTCTACTACACTAGCTGGTAAATCCGGAAAATCATTGTCATTGGCAAACTTCCTCCATTTCTGGAAAGCTGACGAATACTTCTTGTTGGTACTCTCTGCTTTGGAGGTTCCCATGTAAAGCTTCATGGTGTTCATCAGGTGCGCTGGTTTATCCCTCTCTTTCCATATCTCTCCCTTCAGTACTAATCCTGTGTACAATGGAATAGACAGTAAACAAATCTTAGCAACCTCCCAATACATATATGTAGTGTGTACTTTTGAACGCTTGTGAATACAATATCCCCTTTTACCCTACCTTCCGCCTGTTATACTCCCCTGGAGCTTATAATCACCCTAAACAGGCATTACAGTAGCCTAGCCAGGCTGTACAAAATCCTTTCCTTGGCCTATAGAAAGCCAAATCTGTATCCCCCGCCATTTTGCTCCATTTGAGAGCCAACATTCGGAATGGAAGTGGCATTTGACCAAACATTTTGTTAAATTTCTTGCCTTGTAAGATCAGATCTTGCACTATTGGCAAATCCTTCCAATCAACCACCTCTGATCTGAAATGTACCCCATCCGGACATAGCAATGGCCAATATGGCGATGAATGCCAAAGCGGGACAACTACCGTACCGTGAGCTTTCTCACATTCTAATTTTCTAATGACTTTCATTATCAATGAAGTGGGAGGTACCAACCAGTTGTTTTCCCCCGCCCAGCTCTGGGAGAAAGCATCCGTTGCTTCCGCAGTTGGGGAATAAAACCTAGTATTAAACCTTGCGCAATGCGCATTGTATGGGGAAGCAAATCTATCCACCGAATAAGGCCCCCAGCTGCCTTCCAGCTTTTTGAACACTCTACGGTTCACTGCCCAGTCATCTCTGTCCACAATCTTACTTATCTCGTCTGCTTTTTGATTCTGCTCCCGTGGTAACCAATTTATGCACAAGAAATGTCATTCTTTTGGCAAATTTCATACAGCTCAATAGCTAAACTTTGAAGATCTTGTTTTGTGCCACCATTGCTCACTATTGTTTTAATGTTCTGATTATCAGTATACCAGGTGATAGCTTTACCCTTCAGAAAATCTACCTGCTCAACCAAAATGCTGACAACTGCCTTTAGTTCCCTCCAAGTCGAGCTACGCACGGCCTCCTCGCATGTCCACATCCCGTGTGAAGCCAACTCCCCTTTTTACCTCCGTCGATCAGACGGAGGTCTAGGAACGCAACGTGAAATCTCCCGCCAAATAATTGTCATATGGGGAAACCACGACTCATAGTATTTCCAATAGGGATCGTCATGGTTCCTGCCGAAATCTTGAGGCACTATTTCTTTGGACACAATTGAAATAATGGGGTTCCCCATTGCAATGCATTGCAGTGGGCATTGCTTCTGTAGTCGGGTTCCACCTCAATCTCGAAACCAGATCTATCCGGTCCTGTCCTGCATCCACCGAGAGATTGAACATGGCGGCCCTCCAGCTTGGAGAGACGGACAATGCGATTTTTCGCTTCTTCTCTCCCCCGATAGACTCCATTCCAAATTGAAACTTTTTGAAACCTTTTGGAACCATTTGAAACGAATTGAAACTCACAGCGAGACTGAACCCAAATCGCTGAACCTCAAACGACCTTGCCAAATCAGGTCAGATTTCCCATCAATTTTCTCCCCCCCCCCCCCCCCTTTGGCTAAACTACACCCGTTCTCTCCCTCTTTTCCCCATCAAACGAAAGCTTGTGAAAATCTAGGAGGCAGGAAATATTCCCTTTCCACCAGCAAACACGTTATTAGGCTCTATTTCCCGAAATAAAATTTACGGTGGGGAAGGTCACCAAGGTCGCGCAAACCAAGACATGTTGTTGTTTTCCATTTCCGGGTTTGTATTTTGAGTCATTTCTTGTTTCCAAGAGTGTTTCATTACTCCAGATCTATGCGAACATGTTCTATGACATATGTTCTAACGCAGGTCAGTCTCGTTCCATCGAACTATAGCCAATTAGTCGTTAAATCAATAACGGAACAAAGGGGGCGTGGTCCATATACTTGTAATGTTGTGTAAAATGCATGTTTTATTTTTCGTTTATTTTTTATTTTGCTGCATGTTTGGGCCCGGAAAAAGTATCCGTAATCTTCCACTGATATATAACGTAGATGGCAAACCTGTCTCATAGTCTGTGAAACCCAAATTGTATGAAAATTCAACGCAAACAACATGTGCTATTTTTCTTTGTTTTTATTCAAAATTCATGTTTACTTTTGGGTCAAATTTATATTTCCATGCTTGATTGAGACTGGAAATGCATTGAAACTTCCACCAGCATGTCCTGTAGCCCATAAGACTTTTACGTGGTCTGCCAAATCAAAATTGTGCGATTTATCAACGCGCAGCACATGTACCAAATTCATGTATTTATTATGTAAAATGCAGGTTTGCTTTTTTCTGCAAATTCATATTTCCCTGCCTGTTTCAGATTAAAAAACCATTAGCAAAGTTTTGATAACATGTGGCGTAGATGATAAACCTGTCACGTAGTCCTTGAAATCCAAATTGTGCAAAAATTCAACGCAAACAACATGTACAATATTGTAGCATTTTTGTGTAATAGTCATGTTGATTTTTGGGTCAAATTCATATTTCCTTCCTTGCTTGGGACTGGGAATGCATTGGAAAACTTCCGCCAACATGTCCCGTAGTCCATAAGACTTTCACGTAGTCTGCCAAATCAAAATTGTGCGATTTATCAACGCGCGTAGCACATGTACCAAATTTATGTCTTTGTTATGTAAAATGCAGGTTTGCTTTTTTCTGCGAATTCATATTTTCCTGCCTGTTTCGGACTGGAAAACAATCAATAAAGTTCCGCCAACATGTGTCGTACATGATAAACCTGTCACGTAACTTCAACACAACTTCAACACCTGTCGCGAAACTTCAACACAAACAACATGTACTATATTGTAGTATTTTTGTGTAATAGTCCGGTTGATTTTTGGGTCAAATTCATATTTCTCTGCCTGTTTCGGACTGGAAAACCATCAGTAAACTTCTGCAAACATGTGCTGCTGCCCATAACAGTATCATGTAGTTCACAAGCCAAAAAACGTGTGATTCACAACAACATGTCACATGTATAAGCTTATACATGTACAATGTCATATATGGCATGTTTACTTTTGAATTAATTTCATATTTCCAGTCATGGCATTTACCTGGAGAGCACTGAAAAGCTTATGCAGACATGTGCCGCTGCCCGTAACTGTACCACGCAGTCCACAGACCACTAATCCTGCAATTTACAGCGACATAGCACATATACATGTACAATGCTTTGGCATATGTTTACCTTTAAATTTATTTCATAGTTCCAGCCATGAACTTGATGTAAGATACAATAATCTTCTGCCAACATGTTGTAAAGTCCATAAACCTGTCACGTAGGTCATGAAGCACATAAGCATCAGAGTCAGTGATTGGCCACAACCCCCTCCCCACTCCCCCCCGCCCCTGATTCCTCAGAAAATAAACATTACGCATGTAATGATGACCGGCAGAGTGATACATGTGTCAATCGGTCAGACATTTTCAAGGATGCCCAGTTTTACCTCAAAACAACCATGCCAGACTTCATTCCTTCTCTCAGAATAATTGGATCTAACTTTTACAAAACCTGCAGCCCCCAATAGCTCCTGGATCTAGACCACATAAATGAAGGGATCTAGTTTATCGGTGCTATGGCAAAAATATCATGTAGAATGGGTTGTGTGGATAATACCAGATTCATGAAAGTTGAAGTCCTGCAGCATGCTCCACAAATATCATCAAAGTTTATAAAACTTTCTGGTCTGCGCCAGTGTGGATCTATACTTGTGTTTTTTTTGTTTTTTTTTGTTTTGTTTTTTTTTACAAAATTATCTCCCTTGACCAGGTGAGAACTTGAATGGGTCAGAAATGATTTAGCTTCTAGAAACAAAGACTTCATTTCCTGAGTACCATGGTGTTATATATTGTTATGATTGGCTTAACTTTAGCTGCTGAAAATATTTCTAATTTGAGGATACTGGGCAATCATACTAAATTTATTTTCATACTTCATTTATTTTCACAATAAGCAACATAGTCAAGATTAGCAAGTGAAGTTTTACAACATAATATAATACGCATCATGGATCTCCTTCAGCTTAGCGTAGACATATATACCCTTGGATATCTGTTACCCTGATTCAGTCATAATATTGTCTGTATTATATTGATGTCGACAAGGAATATACATAATTATTTGATAGTAATATTAATTATATGTTGTTTATGATTAACATGAACTTTTTATTCGCTGGAATCCAGCCATTTGTTCCATATGGGCAATATTCTCATCGCCATCACCATTCAATATGAATGTGATACATGTACAATTACAAGCGTCTAGTCCGTCATTCATAATCCAGCCGTCGTCCATTAGAGAATATCCGCGTCCATAATCCAAAGACCTATTCCATATTCCATATAACAGTATTAGCACCAAATTCAAAAAGACAATCATAGTATACATAAACATAGGCTTGTTTCCTGCAAGAGAGAAGCGGTCAACGGTTTTCAATGATGCCGGCAAGACATCATGATGTTCCAAAAATATCAAATCCGTATCGCTGATCAGTATTCTTAATCCATAATATTCGTTATAGAGTCGTCATCTAAAAAAGATGTATCTCAGTCACGCTTTGATTGTGACTGTTCATATGAGTACCATGAGGATCTTGAAGTGCATGGGTTCATACGGCCCCTAGCCCCGAGTTAAGCGGAATTAGACACAAGTTACGAAACGTAGCGCCATAGATCTTGCACGCTACGTTCGTATTTTGCTATCAGCATGCGATATATATCGCCAAATTTGAGAAACTTTGAGTGTAGGCGCTTGGTGGAATAGCCCTGTTTTTTAAGTTTCTGCACCAATGATTTGTGACGTTGATTAAAATCGTCACATTTAACACAGGATCTAGCAAATGCTACTAAGCCATGGTAATTGATACATTATGGTGAAGGTGACCTGTAACACTAGTATACAAAATTATTCCGAGCTCATTGAATCCGCACATGATGCTGAGACAGATCAGAACGAAGTGTCGGTAAAATCAGATGTGTTTTGTAGAGGATTCTGTCAATGAAGATGCTATACTGTACACATACAAAATATGAAGTGTTGATGTGTAGGGCCTATACCATAAAATCACAAGCAAGTTGGTAAAACTAGGCACACAGGGTCTCATTTCTGCCGCTAACGTGTTGATTTGGGTGGGGGTGTCCTCTCATGGGGAGGTGTGGGTAGGAAGGGGCCTAATGTCTCAAGCAGTATTCCTGGTTTTCCATCAATATACTCTATTCCATACCCCAATATTTCAAGCACGTGAAATCAAAGAAATATTATTTGCGGGGAATGTGACTTCCACATCCCTAAATGGACATGCTAATGGGGAACCCTCAATCTCACGTTAATTACCATTGGTGAAGTTCACGTCAACAAATGCAAAATTGAGCTTGGTCCTATGTTATTCAGTGATGTACTATTCCCCTACTGACCCTGTTGCCTCGACGGAGGTCTTTGCGCTCATTCAGCGCTTGTTCGGTAATAGAATAACCTCCAAAGCCTGACGCTGACGCATCGGAGTATACCATGCTGGAGACTGTAGGCTGGATTGGATTCAATTTTATCCCATTAACTCGGTCTAGATTCTGAATCCAAAACATTATTTCTTGTCTCACCCCCTCGGTAATTTTGACCTTCGCCCACCAGGAGGTCCTACTCTCAATGCACCAGAACATTTGTCTAGTCTGAAGTCGACAGATAGCACCAATGCCATGTCTCATAGAAATGATTTGTCCCGCTGCCGATGCCAGAATTTTGACATAGACCTTTGCATCATCATTGGACTGCGCCATATTCCTTATGTTTTGAAGTGTGTTCATCAGCTTGGTCAAGCGCTTATTTGTAATGTATATCTTCCCCTCCCCAAGATCGAATATACAACCCAGCCATGATGTAACCGGTGTCGGTGTCCAATCGCATTTTGGATCGCTAAGTATAAACCCAGCTGTCAAGAGATCGCCCTTCGCAACTGCACTGATCTCGTGTGCCTTGTCTAGTTCGGGAGCACCCCCCATTCCGTCGTCCAGAAATACTAGGGTATGAAACCCCTGTCCCCTCCACTTTGTGATCAAAGGCCGGACGATCTTGGTAAAAATAAATGGCCCAGTGCTCAAACCAAAAGCTAAGACATTGAAAACATAGAAATGTTGAACTTGTCAATGCCCCAACTGAACCCCATATAAGTTCTATGGTCTTCAAATATTTCCAAATGGTGATATGCCGATTTCAAGTCAAATGTAAATAGAAACTGACATTCTTGAAAAATATGCTTGGCTGTGTCTACATCTTCCATTTTAAACTTCTGCTTATAAAGACACTGATTAACATGTCTCAGATCGAGTATAAGTCTCGGTTTTCCCTCCGAATTAACCGAACCCGTTAGAGGGTTAATCACTTTGGGCGGATCAAAAACTTCGCTTATGCAAGACTTAGATAATAAGGCTTCTATCTCCTTTTGGACAAACTCTCCATGTTCAAAAACCGAACGATTGTTTTGAAGAGAAATTGGGCCGGGAAGTTCTAAAAGCGGCAATTTATAGCCATGTTGTATTGTGTCTAGCACAAAATCAGACGCCCCAATGTCCCGCCAAAATTGAATGTTTTCTCGCAATCTACCCCTAGGTGACCCAATATTCCCTTGTTCGACATTATCGACTGAACCCGTATTAACCTCAGTAGAATTTAAAAACTGTGCAAATTCTTCTATGCTCTCTACATTACAATGATTTAAGCCTTCTAACCGTGACTCGATATCGCCCTCTTCAACATTAGGACTATCTCCGTCCTCAAAACTAGATTGATCAAAATCTATGCTGAACTTAGAATTTGCATCCATGTGCCAGCTTCTACCCACGGCGTCAGTAATGGCTTTTCTGTTCATCACACATTGATTTTTCCAGTGTCCTTCCTTCCCACACGAAAAACAGACCCCGGGACGTCTGGTTTTTACCCCTCGGCCAACTTTGGCCTAGGGGTATTGTCGTCATCATGTACGGCTGTCCGTCCGTCCGTCCGTACGTCCGTCTGTCCATCCGTTACCGCGATATCTACAGAACCGTTTCATGCATGGCAACCAAATTTGTTACATCTATTTATCTTCACCTAAATCAGAAGCCTATCGAAAATGAGTCATCTCGGACAATATTTTGCAGAGTTATGCCCCTTTTTACAAATAAAAATCCATTTATGATTTGTTATTGTGATAATTTCAGAACCGTTAGTAGTAGATAAAACGGGTTTAGACGCTCTGGCTTGTCACTGCGCATGCGCAGGTATGTATATTTTCACCCGGATGTAACTATGACGTCACTTCCGGTTGGGTTGAAAGAGGCGTGACCTTTGTACATGTCTAGACTTGTCTGTGTGTGTTGATGTAGTGGGGTTTTTCCTAGTCCGCCATGTTGGAATTCAACATGGCGGCTAAGGTCAACATGGCGGCTAGTCCGCCATGTTGGAATTCAACATGGCGGCTAAGGTTAACATGGCGGCTAGTCCGCCATGTTGGAATTCAACATGGCGGCTATGGTCAACATGGCGGTTAGTCCGCCATGTTGGAATTCAACATGGCGGCTAAGGTTAAAATGGCGGCTAGTCCGCCATGTTGGAATTCAACATGGCGGCTAAGGACAAAATGGCGGCTAGTCCGCCATGTTGGAATTCAACATGGCGGCATGTAGAAAAACGTATAAAAGAAGGAGATTTTTAGTGGTTGGGTGTATTCATTGCACTACCCTACCTGCCTACCTGACCTGCCTGCCTGCCTGCCTGCCTGCCTGCCTGCCAGCCTGCCTGCCTGCCTGCCTGCTTGTATGAGACGTGGAGAGAAGCATGAGACGTGGAGATTTTCCATGGGACCCAGCAGCACCTCCGGTTGAAGTCTTGCCTGAAGACGAGCGTGTGAGTGACATTTATCAACGTCACTGGGCTACCATACGCCATTGTTTTCACCGTGACCGTCGTCTATTGGACTTGTATAACTTTCGACTGCAGGACCTTACGTATTTGTCTACCTATGCCGAGAACAATTTCACAGACCAGGTCACAGCGTTCCAGTTAAATATGACATTCGGGTACATTTTACGGCACAAGGACACGGATCAGGTGCGGTATTATTATCCCAGCAATAATACTTATGTGTTTGACCAGCCATTCACGGTGACGGATGCGATTTCCCTGGAGCCACTCATCGACCAATTGACTACGTTGGACCCATTGGAATGGGCCCGATTGCAACGCCCCAATACCCAATGGCTTGTGGAAATGGACACCAACGTCACATTTTTCGTCACGAAAATGAGAGATCATCCTATCGGTGCTCCTGTACTACTACCCCCTTGGCTGCTTCGTCGAAAAGGCATGTATGCATTAACGGGAGGGAAACACGGACCCTACAAAGACCGGAAATGTCTGTTTCGGTGTTTGGCCGTGCATCTGGACGAGTGTGATCCCAGGAGTTGTGACACAGTGGCCAATGGCTATTTGGAAGAGTACTTACAGCAGCAAGACTTGGATGAGCGGCACTTCCGTGGAGTCCCTTTCAAGAATTTGGATGATGTGGAAACACTGTTCAACATCAATATCTTTGTATACCGATTACAATGCGAGGAGGAGGAGGAGCAGGATACATTTGTGGCTGAATTGGTTCGTCGTTCAACAGAACGGTATGCTTCTACGATGAAAGTCAATGTCTTCGACTACAATGGCGTGAGTCATTTTTCGCTGATCCACAATATGAGCCAGTACGCCCGGTCTTACAGTTGTGCCCAATGCCATCGGGTGTTCAAAGAGTCTTACGACTTACATCGACACGAGAAAATCTGTACGAACGCTGTGAAGCGAGCATATCCTGGTGGTGTGTATCATAATACGCCTACTATTTTCGAGGAACTGGCCGATGAGGGTCTGATCATACCGGAGGAGGACCGTTATTTTCCCTACCGGGCGTGTTACGATTTTGAGGCCCTATTGGAGCCCATGGACATGTTTTCAGCGAAAACGCAGTGGACGCAGCGCCATATTCCCCTGAGTGTCAGCATTTCCAGCAACGTACCTGGCTATGACGCTGCACCGGTCTGTTTCGTGTCTACCGGGGATTCCCATGAGTTGATCACCCGCATGATGGCGTATTTAGAGGAAGTCAGTGCGGCCAGTACGGAATTGTTGGTGTCCAAGGTCCAGGACGTATTGGACCAGCTGGACGATCGGATTCCAATACCGGGTGTATCGTTTAGTGACGATGAAGAGTCGGAGTCGGAGCCCGAGTCGCAGCCGGAGCCCATGCAGTCGCAGGATGTGCCTTTACCGAAACCGTATGCGGAGAAATTGAAAGTGCGCTTCCTACAATACCTAGGCCAGTTACCGGTGCTGGGTTTCAACTCGGGGCGATATGACTTGAACATGGTGAAAGAATTTCTCTACCACTACTTGGCCCAAGCGAATACCATCAAGTCCGTCATCAAGAAGATCAATAATCATATGGCCCTCACTACCACATCACTTCATTTCCTGGATGTACGGAACTACTTAGCTCCTAATTATAGCTATGATCAGTGGGTGAAGGCGTATGACTGTGCACAAACCAAAGGGAGGTTTCCTTACACGTATATATCGACGCTCGACCGTTTGCAGGAAACAGTTGCCACCCCGGGATGCCTTCTTTGACGATTTGAAGCAAGTGGAATGTCCGGAAGACACGTACCGGGAACTACAGCAGGTATGGAACGATCAGCATATGCAGACCTTGCGAGATTTCCTGATATGGTATAATAACTTAGATGTGGTTCCTTTCCTGGAAGCGGCCGAGAAAATGGTTCAACTCTTTCGTCGTGAGATGCACGTCGATATCTTCAAGGAGTGCTTGAGTTTACCGGGTGTGGCGCTTCGCCATCTTTTTCAAGAGTGTCCTACGTACTTCTCGCTGATACAGCAAAAAGATGCGGACATGCATGATTGTCTAAAGCAGAACATTGTTGGCGGACCGAGTCTTATTTTTCACCGTTATCACGAGAAGGACGTCACTACTCTCCCCAGTGGAAAACCCTGTGCTAAGATCATCGGTTTCGATGCCAATGCCTTGTACCTGTGGTCTCTGGCCCAACCTATGCCCAGTGGCCATTATACACGTTGGTTGGCAGAAGGTCGGCATTTTTACACCGCAACGCACTCCCTACAAGCATCTGGCTGATCAGTGGTTGGATTGGGAAGCCTATCGACGGGGAATTTATATACGCCATCAGACCAACGCCACAGAGAAGCGGATAGGAGATCGTCGACTCCCCGTCGATGGGTTTGCCCTGGTGGGTAGGACACCGACCGTATTTCAATTTTACGGTTGCTATTGGCACGGCCACGAATGCCATTTCAGCGCTGGACGTTTCAACGAACGACGTGGAAAAACACCGGAAGAATTACGGGAAGAAGTGGTGGAGAACGCTGATTATGTGAAAGAGAGAGGATACCATCTGATCGAAATGTGGGAGTGTGAATTTCACACCATGCGCCAGGCCCTGCCCCATTTACGGCGTTTCCTAAAAGAGCGCGAGTACCCGTTGAGTCGTCGGCGACTCCTGAGTCTGCCACAGATGTTCGACGCCATTCGTTCGGGGGACCTCTACGGCTTTGTCGAATGTGATTTGCATGTTCCCGACACTCTCAAGCCCCTTTTCGCCCAGTGCCCTCCCATCTTTAAGAACACGCTGGTGGGTCGGGATGATATTGGGGACACCATGGGGGCCTATGCGGAGCAACACGAGTGTTTGCCTCGACCTCGACGGATGTTGATTGGCAGTATGTGGGCAGAGAAAATCTTGCTGGGCACTCCGCTACTACAGTGGTACATGAGCCACGGTTTGGAAATTACCAAAATATACCAAGTGATACAGTACGTACTCAACGCCTGTTTTGCGGATAATGCCGATATCGTGACGTCTGCCCCTCGTCAAGGTGACCAAGACCCGAGTAAGGCCATCATCGGTGAATCGTGGAAGTTGACGGGCAATGGATATTATGGAAAAACGGTCACGAACCAGGATAAGCACGTGAACGTGAACATTTGTACTACTTCCCAAGCCCGCAAAAAAGTGAATTCTCCTCTGTTTCGCTCCGTGGAGGTCATCGATGACGACACGTATGAAATCACTTTATCTAAAAAGACTATCCGTTACAACCTGCCCCTGCAGATTGGATGTATGGTATACCAGGTGGCCAAGCTCAGGATGCTCCAGTTTCTATATGATTTCATGGGTGTGTATTTTAATCCATCAGACTGGCAACTCATGGAGATGGATACAGACTCGACCTACATGGCCGTCTCTAATGCGGATTGGGAGTCCCTGGTCAAACCCGAGTTACGTGCACAGTATGAAGCGGAACGGGACCAGTGGCTACCTCGACGTGACCATTACCAGTACGACAAGCGTACGCCGGGCCTCTTCAAGCTGGAGTGGAGTGGGGATGCCATGATTGCTCTCTCCTCGAAAACGTATTATTGTTACGGTGGAGACGAAAATAAGTTTAGCTGCAAAGGGGTGAACCGGCGCGATCCCAACATCGACAAAGCCTTGTACCTGAACGTGCTGCAAAGCCAGGCCAGTGCGAGTGGGACTAACCGAGGATTTCGGGTGGTGGACCACCAGATGCGGACGTACATCCAGCAACGAGACGCCTTTACTTTCTTCTACCCGAAACGGAAAGTCCTTCCCGATGGCATCAGTACTACTTACCTGGACTTGTGAAAATTTCGAACTATATGACTTTTGATACACAAGTTAAAAACTGTAAAGTCAGGATGGCCGAGTGGTCTAAGGCCCCAGTTAACAGTGCTGGTCTGCGAAATGCAGAACGTAGGTTCGAATCCTACTCCTGACAGTTTTACATACCACCTGTATTGTTGACATTCTTTTGTACATAGTCTAACCCTTCTTGTTCACTTAAATAAAAAAAAGTCAAAACCATCATTTGTGTTTTTTCATGAATCTTTTTTTATTCAACATCAATGAACGTCAGAACAACAACGTCATAACAAAAAAAACAATAGTACTGCGCAGTGCATTGAATCAATTAAGTTAACCAGAGAAATGGGGCATGCACATTAAAACGAGAGGCAGTCCAGTCATAGACCAGTACATCACGGTCTTCGGCTTGAGAATAATCATCAAACATTTGTACGATCGTTTGCATAGAATGTCCTCTACTCCGGTGAGTGAGATAAAACACACAGTACTGTCCGCAGACACTACTCAAGGGTCCTTGTAATCTTTTAGTATTCCAACGCCACACTGTAGTAGATACGTCCATGAACTTCACCAAATCAGAATGCAGGGGTGCAAGTCCGTAGGAATCAAAGTATTCGCCTTGGCCTAGGGTGTCCACGTACACAGCTACCCAATGTTCACCGGGTCGAGACCCAGGGTCTGTATTCAGGATGTAGACTGCTGGGGTGGTGGGGGTGGTGGGAAACACATTGCGTGGAAACACACCTCGAAAGGGTACCCGAGGATCTCGCCATCATTGGGAGTATGGCCATCAGCTGCTCTGTATCCATGACTCTAGCTGGCGTAGTCATACAGGACGTTTCTTTGCTGATCCACGCTGATGACGTTATCAAACTCGGCGTAGCAAATCACGTAATGGTGTGGGCTAGAGCGACCGAGAAACGCAGTTCCAACCGTAGGTTTCCTTTCTTGAGCAAGGCCAGTTGATGATCGTGTTCCAAGGTGGGGGTCAGGTCGAAGGCGAACAAAGTGTACCCATGGCTAAAGTCTCGTCGACTGATGGTATTTCCTTCGTCCTGGTTGTTTTGTCCTCTGGCTGTAAACAGGTTCAGGTAGCTCCGCACATAGTGTTGGTTACCAAAATCGGGTTGTAATGTGCCGGCTGGAATTTGATGGCCGGCCACGTGCAGTGCCAAAAAGTTGAGGTTGAAATGTTGAAAGTTGAACGGATTCTCAGTCCACTGTCCATTGAAATCGGTGTTGGTCACACACGCCAGGGTAAGACGTTTAGGGAGATCCCCTAGAAATAAATTTTCACGATTGGCCATCATCGTACCTGCTGGCACAGAGAACACCTTGGTCTGTACGCGTCGGATGGGGTACAGGGCTGGCTTCCATGTGACTCAGCAACACACCCTGTTGCAAATCCACCGTACGGACAAACAGGGCTGCATCTTCAATGACGATGTTGTATTGGGGACCAGCAGCTCCATCGGCCATCAAGGCGAACGTAGGTGTGGAACGGATCAACTTGATCTTGATGGATACACCGTTCATCATGTAGCGGTCTTGCAGGAACAGATCGGTGTGCAGTCGTCCAATCATATCGACGGACTTGCTAGTGGCTGTAAACTGTCTGCGCATGGCGAACCCATTATTGGCAGCGGTGACGGCATCCATGGCTCGGGGTGTATCCCTGTAGTACAGCGAAGCTTGCAAGTGTGATTTTTTGGCATCTTCGCCGTACGACAACAGCGTCTCGATGTAGGCTCGGTACGGGTACGTATCGGTGGACGTACTGATGAGTTTATCGTTCAGACTGATATCCACCTGTTGGAACAAGGAGTGTAGCCAAAGATTCACCAGGCCTACCACCGCATCGTCCGCCATGGGCGTCCCGTCGTTGTCCATTATTTTGGCTTTCACGTACAAGTACGTGTGGGATAAATCCAGGTAGGCCGTATCTTTGTTTTCAATGGTAAATTCCAGGGGTCCCGTACCCGTCAGACTAGCCAGGGGTCGATGCTCTACCCAACGTCCTTCGGCCACACTGGTCTGTGTGGGTGGAATAGTCCACAAATCCAATTCACTGTTGGTAGACGGACACGACTCGGAGTGAATGAATGCCATTATGCGAAGATGTCTCTCTTACTCTTCTTCTTCTTCCGGGGTGTGCGTCGTCGGTGTGTATGTCGTCGAATGACTCTTCGCTGTGCCCGTGGTTGTCTTTTAAGGGCTTTGGCGATCAAGACGCTGCCTGCTTCTCGGGCCCGTCGTTTCAAGGCTTGTCGGGGTGCCGTGCCTCCCAAGACATCACCGGCCACGTGCAGTCCACTGCGTACCGCTTGTTTACCCACCGCTTTGACACCCCGTGTCACCAAGGGCAAGAACGTTTTCACGATGCTGCCCAGTATGTTACCCAATCTGTGACCTCGTTGCATGCGTGCACCGCTAAAGATGGGCAAGCTACCTCCCGTTTGTTTCTTGTAGTAGTCGGCATAGCTGGCCGTATGGCACTGGTAAGGCACGTACATTATACGAAGTGAGGAGAACGTGCTTGTCGGAAATGAAGTGTCAGCACCACTTTCCCTCGTTCGAATGCGACCGGGTGTCCCGTGTCATCTCTTATATCCACCGTGATCGTGTTGATATCGGTGTGTCGTACGGGCAGGTAGAGTATGTGGTTGAAACTCTGGGTGACTTGATCGCCATACTTCTTTCTAATGGGTACCACCCGTAACAGAGGTGTGTTCACATCGCCCACAATATGGCTGTCCACTGCGTCCGAGTAGACGTAGAGTCCGTACATACCTACTTTCATATCCATCACAACGTCACCGTTGTCGGTGGTGGGACCCGTGTAGACGCTGTAAGGCAGACCTAACATTTGCTGTAGCCTAGGACTGAGTTTCACACCCACGTTGGGGCTGAGCAGGATACAGGCCTTGTCGTTGTGTGCGTTGACATCGAAGATCACGTGATTCTTGAAGGGATAGGCTTTCAGGGGTCTTGAACTATTCGTCACCTTCCGTAGAGACTTGTAATTCAACAAGGTGAGCAGACCCTCTATGAACGTCTTGGGCGTATCGTATTGGCCTTCGGGGAGAGTCAGTCGGTTTTCTTTGCCTTCGTAGGTCACTTCGTACCATACTTCTTTGTCTCGCACGTTGTACCACGAGTAAGGGTATTGAATATCCACCAGTCCACATTCCCACCGTCCAGGTAAATGCAACGGTTGCGGTAATTGAGTCACGTACTTGGCCAAGGTGTTGTCAGGAAACACATCGAGCGAACTGTTACTGGGCAACGTGAGGTAAAACATGACGACTGAGCTTTCTGGCTTCTGCACCGGGCTTTAATAGGGCTCCCAGGCCTTGGGCGGCTGACCTCGGCGTCGTGATCGTCGCGGTGACTTAGATCTGGGAGGTTGCAGGGGATGACGTGGTAAAAGACGAAGTAGGTGCCCGTCGTTGTGGTGTTTTGGGAGGTGACATCGGTGCCCAAGAAGAGGGTGGTGGTGGTGGTGGTGGTGGTGGTCGTCTACTCGTCGATGGCTGCTGCATAAAGGCCCAACGGTTAGGATTCCCTACCAATTCTTGAGGGGTGTGTGTGTCTTTTAACCCCTGAGCAAAGGCTTCCCAGCCCGGTGGATTAGAGTGTTTGCGAGAGCGCACCGTATCGTTGATCAAATCGGTGATATGAGACCCCGGCACCACTAGGTTTCGAATAAGCAGTTCCCCCTGATCGCTCCAACTCATATCGGGATTCTGTTTCACCCGGTCCAACAATAAGCGAGCCTTGGTCTTGAATGCCTTAGGGACACTGGCCAACACTTCCTCTTCCAGCTGAGGTGGTGATGATGGTGGTGGTGTGGGTGTTGGCGCTGCGGGTAGTGGTGCGGGATTACCCCTATATTGGTCCATAAACGTCTTGTACCGGTTCAGCGTGTGATGGTAGAGTTGAATTTTCTCGTGATCGGGTAGTCGACGTTGGAGTATACTATTCATCTCTTCGTCGAGAGACTGGAGTTGTTGCACCGTGGCAGGCACGGGATAGGGTGATTGCAAACTCTGTAACAGTCGAGGTTCGACCAGCATCATTTTTTTCGTATGTTCCATGTTAGCGTCCCAAGATGGCCCCTACTAACGGTCCCAGTACGGTGGCGGCTAAGGGTGTGAGGAGTGCTCCGAGAAATCCACCTCGCTGTAACACCTTTTCTTTTTCTTTAAACTGCCCGTCTTCTTCACCAGCGTTCGGAGACCCGTCTTGTGCCGTTGCAATTTCCCTTTCTGCAGGGGACTGAGAGGAACATTCCCTTTTAACACATTATGAGCGACTTCACACAAACACCGTACCAATTCTGCGTCCGCGCCGCGCACCAGGGCCCGGCCCACCTCCGGTGGCGCGCTGCGTAATACGCGGAGGGCCGGCGCGTGCTTCCGTATCCGTGCAGACATGATGAGGAAGTGAATGCTAGAGGGGTTGTGTCTTCTTCTTTTATTTGGGTGTGTACACCGTCTGGAACTCTCCGGGAAAAATGTGGGTGCGCAATCGAAGTGCCGAGGGTGTCTCTTGTTTCAAGTCGATGAGTAGATACCCGTGAGCCCCTTGGGTGGCATCTTCAAAGGCTTCCCGCACAAAGGCCGTGTTTTTAGGGTACATCTGTTTCGCCAGGTGCATAATTTGTGATGCATCTCTGGGGTTTTTGAATAAGACCACGTACTGAGCATTCAAACTGATGTTCCTGTGCTCTTTGTTCTTACTGAAGAGATTCTGCACGATGTAGATGATGCTCAATCGACGATGATGGCTTCCTTTGGTAAAGAGACGGGTCACTCGACTGTCCGTTTCGTCATGGATCGTCTACCACGACCAACGTGTCTTCTGGCGTGTCCTCTGGGGGTAATCCTTCCACCAAGGTGAGTCCAGGGATGCGTGCCAGTTCCTCGTACGCAGGTTGCCAAGCTCCATAACACCACAGGATGTGAGAATGAGGGCTGACCCGTGTTGGATGAGCCGTTGAACGAAGTGTGTTTTTCCCGACCCGGTCGGTCCAGCGATGAGACACGTGAAGGGATGCTGCCACCGAGGATCCATAGAGTTCTGTTTGCAACCACCGTTGTCGGGGCTCGTAGTCGTGCGGGTACCGTTGCCGTGGTAAACGTGGTACTCGTCCCACTCTAGGGTGTTAGCGTCGTGGTGGTGGTGGTGGTGGTGGGATGTTGCCGTGGTCTGGTGGAAGGTTCGCTTCTGAGGGTAGGCTGGCGGGTGAAAAGAGGACTAGACCGCGTAGTGGGCTGGGTGTGTGGTGATAGGATCCGCCTTCCGCTTCTGAGGGTAGATACGGGAGGCTGGCGGGTGAAAAGAGGTGGAGAATACGTAATGGGCTGGGTGTGTGGTGATCTGGTCCGCAGCGCCGTAGGAGAGAGAGTAGTGGTGGTGGTGGTGGTGGTGGTGTTGGGTGATTGCACTTGACGTTGAGGTGGGGTAGCACTTGGACGAATGGCGGGTAGGTTGAAACAGGATATCAGGTACGCCAAATCGTAGAAGACTCCTCCAAATAAGGTACCCAGAAGCACTACTACACACACGGTACCGACTTGTCCTTTTCGAGTCCGTAGCAGTAAGGGCAGATGTGCACTATCCATGGTACAACCCTACACTGAAGGGTGTAGGCGATGTGAGGTAGAATTTATAGCCGTTTCATGTCACGGGCTGAGACCCAGGAATTAAACGAACTGGGCCAACCTTGCCATTTGACGAAATGATAGGGGATGCCACGTCGACATTCCGTTTTCAAAATCTTTTCCACCGTGTAGTAGTCTTTCCGTGTTTTCACCACCGGTTGTAATTCTGCCTCGTAAAACGTGCCTTGCAGTGTTTCTCCTTGTAGATCTTCCAGTTGATAGACGTGTGGATGTCGAGGCTTATGGCGAACGATGACAAAGTGCTCGTCACTCCAGTTGGGCAAGTAACTTTTCTCAAATTGCCCTTTGACTTTACTGATCCGTACCACATCTCCGCGTTTGTAACGGGGTGACGTGAGTGGACTGGGGTCTATCGAGTACTGCGTACGGCGCACTTGATGTTCGTTGCGTTCTGTCACATCGAGGGGAGCTCGCTGGATACTGCGATGATAGGCTCGATTGTACCCTTGGACCAGTTGAGGTAGCACATCGATGTACCGTCGGGCATTTTTGGCGGTAAAATACTTGTACATTCGTCCTTTGAAGGTGCGATTGAATCGTTCCACCACAGAGGCTTTGGTCTCGTTGTACGTATGGAAGAAAAACACCTGTTTCTTAAGAAAGGCTTGAAAGTGACGGTTGAGAAATTCTGTGCCTTCATCCGTTTGCAAATAGAGGGGTTTGCGTCCCGTCTTGAAAATCTGCTGGAACGCGCGTACCAGATTCTCTCCTGTTTTGGTCCGGATGGGTAGTACCCATGCGTACTTGGATAAAATATCGATACAGGTCAACATGTACCGATGTCCATCATTGTGGGGTGCAAATCGACTCATATCGACCAAATCAGCCTGCCATTGTGCGTCTACGCCTCCTACGATGACTCGGTTACGGCGAAAATGTCGTCGGGCTGCTCGATGTAAGCTATAAGTGTCTTGGGTTTTTAACCATTCTCGAACTTCAGTTCGACTGATGCCTTGGGAATGTGCAGCTCGAGCGAGCGCTCCCACAGCGCTATAAGCGGCTGGACTGGTAAGGTTGTAATACAAATCTGTTAACACCTTGTTCACAGTGGTACGCCACGTGGATTCCTGCCGCCCAGCTTTTCGGATTCCCTTTCGGGTGCCTGTTCCCCTCTGCGTCTTCCTTGCGCTGTTGTGTGTTCGCTTCATGAGTAGACACTGACACTCTAGCCTGTGTGCACCCTATAGATATAGTACTTCATCGACAATGGGGAGTACTTTTTCCAAGGCTGTCCATAGATCAGGGTCCAGAGTAAAACCACCTCGCTTCAGACAGAGGAGTCGAGCAAAATAGGGACCGCGGAAAATGTAGACGTCGTCACACAGGTGAATGCTATCACCGTCCAGGTCACCCAACAACACCCGTTTCAAGGTAGTCCAGCCTTCCGGTGACAAAGAGACACGCGCTTGGGGTTCAGACGCACACCAACACCTACTGTCGTCATCGATGAGCTCCACTCGTTTGGGATACAACAATAGGGTGCCGCCAGGTGTAAGAGTGCGGGTAGCCACAGAGTTCGCGTCGGGGTACAGTAAGTCGTGGACGTCGGTGATAATAGCTTTCAGCGCCTGCCATAATGCCGGACGGAGTATGATAGGGGGACCACCACGCTCTTCTAACCGGGGGAAAAAAGAATCATCTCTACCACTTCGTAGGTAGACACCTACCCCCACGTGCATGAAATCGACTTCGGGCTCTTTTTCCTGTAACAACCGTGTCAATAGAGTCCATCCTGCTAGGGTTAAACATAGCTTCACCTCTCGGGGTTGTTCTTCGATGAGCTGCAGTTGATGATCATAGACGATCAGGGTGACGTGGTTGGTGAGTTGGAACAAGGCAAGCTCCCCAAGTGCTCCGTGCGCTGCCATGGTGGTGAATGACAAAACACCGACTAGGCAGGCCTATATATATCGAATGGTCCACGTTGTGGTTTTTATTTTTCCATCACCCTTCGTGAAAGTCCGTGATCACTCGGTAGTGTCTATTAAACCCCTAGTCCGTAGCCGTACACGTTATAATTTGTTTTTTCGTGTCTCTCTCTATCCGTACCCGTATACGTTATAGTTTTTTATTTTCCTCCACCTTCGTGAAAGTCCGTGATCATTCGGGATGTAATGTTATAAAGATACGAATGGATTTAACCTGGGAATTTGCCATACCCAATTTTGTGCAAAATGAGAGGATTGTGAGTTGACCCAGGATACATCACTCGCACCATCGTGAAAGTCCGTGATCATTCGGAGTGTAATGTTATAGAGATACGAATGGATTTAACCTGGGAATTTGCCATACCCAATTTTGCGCAAAATGAGAGGATTGTGAGGTGACCCAGGATGCATCACTCGCGCCTAAAATTGGACCAATCAGCGACGCGTAGTTCAACCCTAATGTTATAGAGATATGCATTGATTTAACCTGGGGAATTTGCTATACCAATTTTGTGCAAAATGAGAGGATTCTGACGTGACCCAGCAGGCATCAGTCGCGCCTAAATTGGACCAATCAGCGACGCGTAGTTCAACTCTAATGTTATAGAGATACGAATGGATTTAACATGGGAATTTGCTATATCAATTTTGTGCAAAAAGCGAGGATTGAAAATTAACCCAGGGAGGTATGCTGCTCGTGTTATTGGGCAATCAGCGACGTGTATATCAACCAATGGCGAGGCCGGAGACAGAACCAATGAACGAGGATCACCCCCGTTTAAACAGCCAATGAAAATCTACTCTAGTTTCAGTATAAAACCAGGGGCCGCGTGGGGAGAAGCTTCATTCAAACCACATTTCTCATACGCTGAACACGTGTGCATCAACATCATGAGCCGTGTAGCGAAGATGTCGACCATCAAAGGTGCAGCGAAAGAGAGGCGAGAGACAGAAGACTTAGCGAGGGCCGTGAGAGAATATTGGCTGGGTGAAATAAAGAAGTGGACACGGGACAACACGAACATCACACCGCTCGCCTGGGCCGATTTATATGATCTAGTGACAAGGGCGCCGGCCGATTTGCTGGGGCGAGACTGGTTAGACTGCCTGCGAGATGTGTTGGACAAACACCACCACCAACAACAACAACAACAAGAGTTCGTCGACATAGCAGACGTGCCACGAATCCCACCAGCGCGCTTTCTGGACGATCTACCGGTGGCACATTCCTCCTCTGATGACGATGCGGAGCGAGAGCCTGGCCAACAACAACAAGAACAAGAACAACAACAGCCTGGCCGAGACGTTTTGCAGCCTGGCCGGTACTTTTCCGCCAGTTTGGAGTAGACAGGCAAACTCCTCCTGAATAAAACAGGGTAAACAAATTGACCTTAACGGCCCTTTTCAGGTCCACCCCAATCTTACGAAAGGGGAACTTCTAACTTGGCACATTCAATTCAAATCAGGTCCTACATGGTGAATCTCCTCTCCTCTATATTCTATGATTACCAATCTCCAACCCCCCAAAAAAATCCCTGCCCTCAACGGTCCTTTTCAGGGCCAACCCCTAGCCTTCCAAACACAGTAGACCCCTTTTTTTTCAGTGTTCAGGGCCAACCCATGCAAAATCCCCTCTACCCATCTCCCACACCTCACAACAACAACAAAAATTTTACACTCGGCTTTTTCCGGGCCACCTCGGTAGTGCTCAATCTCCTCACCTCTCTCATTACCAATCTCCCACAACCTGGGCGCTGTTAGTAGGAAGTTTCCATTTACTAAGTGTTATTTACCTATTGTTACCTAGGTGTGTGCATGTGCAGGAGTTGGTGTTTTTTGTGCTTTTAATTAGAAGCTTCCTCTTTCGAAAGATTGGGATGGCCCTGAAAAGGGAGGTTAGGAAGATGTAAGGGGTTACATCGTTCGGGTCAGGTTTTCTCTCCTCTGGGCACACACAGGGCATTCGAGGGCGATGAGTTTACACTCTATGGGGTTGTCAGTGGACGTAGGCTGTGGTGTCTGTGAATACAGGAAATACACAAGGCTTGGTGTCCACATGGAAATATAGCGTATTTGGCGAAGCGACTACAGCATTCGACACAGCGTAAATACTGTGGCGCTTTCCATATTGTGTCTGGCCCCAGTCTTCTTCTTATTGCGGTAGAGTAGTACTCCATCTCTTGCTGCTGTAAAATAGCCATCTCTTCTTGTTCTTGTTCTTTTTTTTCTCTTTCTGTTTCTTGGTCTTCTCCCAACTCATCTTGTAATGGCGGCTGTAAAATAGCCATCTGTTCTTTTTCTTTTTTTCCCCTTTCTGTTTCTTGGTCTTCTTCCAACTCATCTTGTAGGAGTTGAGCAATCTGTTGGTAGGGACTGGGACTATTGTCCACCCCATCCATGATTTCACCGGTTGCTTCTTGGTCTTGGGTTTGTTCTTCATGTTGTTTGAAGACATCTTGTAGCACTCGGTCAAACCGTTCGTATTGGAGAGTACTATTGGCGGTGACATCCGCTGCCTCTTCTCCTCCTTTGGCGTGTTCAATATCGATGAAATCGCCCTCTACCGGTTGGTGTTCTTGTTCATTATCTATGAATAGGTCTTGTAATATATTGTCCAGCCAATCTTCATCGTGATCCATATCGATGAAATCACCCTCTACCGGTTGGTGTTCTTGTTCATTATCTATGAATAACTCTTGTAATAGGTTGTCAATCGCTCCATCAATATCCATGTGTTCAGCCATAGCCATGATGTAGTTGTGAATGAATGGATAGACACTGCGCGCTTTTTATAGTCTAACCGTAGAGCGCGCGCATGAGCGCGCGGACGTGAACGAAATCTCGCCATTGAAAGATTGTGTTTGCTCAAGCCCGCTGAAATTTTGTGTTTCTTTTCCATCTTTAAACCGGTCTCATTTTGCAATAAATGCGAGTTGACGTGTAAAACTTATTTCAACTTGAACTTGGGGAACTTATCGTGTATCGGTGAAAAATTCAGAAGGCTAGCGGCAGGCTAACCCACTATTTGTAATGATTTTATCGATTTTTAGACCCGTAAGGTTATGGGAGTGGTGATGTGGAAAACCCGGTAAATTTGAAATAAATCGGTTTACCTCCGTAAAAACACGTGAGGTGTGTTCCTCACAGCCTTATAATGTCACCCTGAAAATTGGAGCAGGTTTATCGAAAGAAAAGTAGGAATTTTTATCCTATCACGCTGGCTACGGTAACACAGCACTATACAGTCTGGAGGCAAATGTGAGTACAGCTATGCGTGTCAATGGCTGTGTTACCGTAGCCAGTAAAAATTCCTACTTTTCTTTCGATAAACCTGCTCCAATTTTCAGGGTGACATTATAAGGCTGTGAGGAACACACCTCACGTGTTTTTACGGAGGTAAACCGATTTATTTCAAATTTACCGGGTTTTCCACACCACCACTCCCATAACCTTACGGGTCTAAAATCGATAAAATCATTAAAAATAGTGGGTTAGCCCGCCGCTAGCCTTCTGAATTTTTCACCGATACACGATAAGTTCCCCAAGTTCAAGTTGAAATAAGTTTTACATGTCAACTCGCATTTATTGCAAAATGAGACCGGTTTAAAGATGAAAAAGAAACACAAAATTTCAGCGGGTCTGAGCAAACACAATCTTTCAATGGCGAGATTTTGCTGACGTCCGCGCAACAATGGCGGATAATGGCGCCCACCTTCGGGTCTTTCCGGGCGCTCTACGGTTAGACTATAAATAACGCGCAATATCTCGTCTGCTATCCATTCATTCAGAACTGCATCATGACTACCAGACGGACGCTATTCAACACGATGAACTCACAAGATCCTAGAGAACATAGGGAAGTGATTCACGCAAGTGGAGAAGACAACGACCAACATGTTACAATAATTACCAGCTTACAGCGGGTGCATGAACATCATATTGCTGATACGTTGAGACGGCGAGGTGCACAACAAGAGCAAGAGATAAGAGACGCTATGGAAGAAGATGAGGATCAAGTAACAGACGATGAAGATCTCCCCGAGGTGGAGTGGTTAAATAGTAGACCCCCAGCAACTACAGCGGCTACCACAACGACGGCTACCCAAACGCCGGCTACCGCAACAGGAATGACGACACCACCACCATCACCTCTAGCAGAGATCGTCCGCCTGAACGAACACATTGATCAATTAGAAGAGGACAAGTGTAAACTACGTGTACAACTGACTAAGGAAGAGAATAAATCCACCTGTACCGTGTGTAACATCGAAGAGACCATGTACGCCTTCTTCCCGTGCGGTCACCTATGCCTATGTCCCGTATGCTTGGTATCCCTAACATGTATAGGGGGGACGTACCAGTGCGCGGAGACGGAGGAACTGCATTTAAAGATACGATGCCCTGTGTGTAGGACGTGGGTGGCAGGCGTGAATTTTTTTTTCCGCCCGTAACAGTGTGATAACACTTTCCAAAGGCCCTTTTCACGGCCACCCCAATCTTTCGAAAGAGGAAGCTTCTAACTCAAAGCACAAAAAACACCAGCTCCCATCACCAATATGAAAACCTAAGGTCTTCACCACAGTAGACTCTTAGTGTTGAATTGTTTTAATACAATTATCTTTGCAAAGAATGAACACTAACACACATTTTGAATTTCTACTATTTTTATTAACACAATAGAATGAGCGTCTTCACCACAGTAGACTCTTGGTATTGAATTTTTTTAATACAATTATACG
Source organism: Hanleya hanleyi (assembly GCA_036873755.1). Taxonomy (NCBI): domain Eukaryota; kingdom Metazoa; phylum Mollusca; class Polyplacophora; order Lepidopleurida; family Hanleyidae; genus Hanleya; species Hanleya hanleyi. Next base: position 31,766 of record JAVTVY010006845.1, read on the forward strand.
CTATCAAGGCGCTTAAATGAACGTAGAATGAACATAGAATGAACATAGAATGTAGGAATACGGTAATGTCTGAATGTTCAATGCAACAAGACTTGTGTGAAATGTTCAATATTTATGCAACAAGACTAGGTATTGAATTTCTTTAATACAATTATACGCTATCAAGGCGCTTAAATGAACGTAGAATGAACATAGAATGAACATAGAATGTAAGAATACGGTAATGTCTGAATGTTCAATGCAACAAGACTTGTGTGAAATGTTCAATATTTATGCAACAAGACTTGTTTGAACTCGTCATCGTCTTTCCGCCCCTGGTGCACGTAGATGAAGGTGGCAATCTGTTCACGTGGAATTCTGGGTGGACAGGCAGCTTCCAATGCTTGGGCAATTTGCACCTCGTTCACGTCCTGTATTGCCTCAGTGATGAGCGCGTCTGATGGTATACTATTGTCCACACACGTATGCGTGTTGAAGAGCCCGTTCTTGTTCACACAGCCTGCACATTGCTGGATACGCAAGTGTCGAATGCGGGGTCTGAGATCATCCAGGAATGTGTCGATGTACTTCTTATAAATATACTGAGACACCTGGTCAGACAGGACTTCATGAATTTCAGCTGTGAGACTCTGCAGCTTCCGCCACGCAGGTATTTTCAGGGTGACACCCTGAGAACAAGGAATACGCGTTTGCGTATCTGACCTCATTTTCCATTTCCGAATATGCACGAGGAGCATGTTGTTGAATGTAGAACAGGTGACAAAGATGTCGTCACCCACATAAAATTTCGCTTCGTCACTCCCCTGGTGGTCAATGACCGCATCGACGGCGTAATCAATGGCCTGTACTCTTATCCAGGTGTCCAACGTCAAGGCGATATGCTTAGGTGGTTTGTCGTCCCAGGCCGGTGCGTTAAAATGCACTTCCTCTTCTTTGACACTCACAGTTAAATAGGGAGAGAGCTCCCAAGTGTTCGTGTGGGCCGCCTGGTAAGCCTGCTGGATAATGTCATTGATCTCCTGCACAGACGTAGGAAGTAGCACCTCTTCTTTCGCTTGCTCAGGCACTTGCTGGGGCACTGGCTGAAGCACTTGCTGAGGTATTTCTAAAGGTGTTAGTCGGGGCCGTTTGTGTAGTGCACCGGGTTTGGCAGGTAGACCGGACTCTTGGTGCGTACGTTTGGTAGCTGTACGCTCTTCGGCGATGTCCATGTCCATGACTAAGATATTATCTTCTGAATCCTGGGCTTGAAGTAGATCTGCTAGTTCTTCATTTCTCGTCTTCTTCAGCGCCTCCACGAAGGCTAGAAATGCATAGGGGCCACGGCGCAGTAGATCGTCGATGAGGGCTCTGTTTTGTCGTGAAGTGGTCTTCTGCGCCATGATATCTTCGACACCGTGTTTAAGGATTATGTTTTCCACCATAAGCAGATCACATAGTTCGGCCACATGCTGCATCTCATCAATGAGGCGAACACGGTGCTGTTGAAGCTTAGCTCGCTGGGATGACTCCATGACTGTGGGCTCAGGCTGGTCAGTAGCTGCTAGGGTGAAATAGGCTGGTGAAGTTGCACTGGTAAAATGAAAATCTTCTCCACGTCTCATGCTCCAGTGAGGCCCTGCTCTCGTCCGAGTGGTTCAGGCAAGCAGGCTGGTCAGGCAAACAGGGCGATCAGGCAGGCAGGCTGGTCAGGCAGGCAGGTAGGTGAGATAGCTCCGTTTGGTAGTGCAATGAATACACCAACTCCCTAAAAATCACCCCTTTTATACGTTTTTTCCACAATGGCGGCCAATGGCGGTCACCTTCGGGTCTTTCCGGTCAATATCCGCCATTATCCGCCATTTTCCAACAATGGCGGCCAATGGCGGTCACCTTCGGGTGTTTCCGGTCAATGTCCGCCATTATCCGCCATTTTCCAACAATGGCGGTCAATGGCGGTCACCTTCGGGTCTTTCCGGTAAATCCGCCATTATCCGCCATTTTCCCACAATGGTGGCCAATGGCGGTCACCTTCGGGTCTTTCCGGTCAACATATCCGCCATTTTCCCATAATGGCGGCCGGGAAAAACCCCAGTACATGACAGACACAGACAAGTCTGGACATGTCCAAAGGTCACGCCCCATTCACCCAAACCGGAAGTGACGTCATTTTTACATCCGGGTGAAATGAGACCAGATATCCGTTAACACTACTACTACCAGAAGACTATACTGTGAAGTCATGTGGCTCTGTCAGTATGTCGGCACCTCTTCCCACTTCCCTTATATGCGTTGTAATTTTTACCTGTATATGGCGAGATTCTGCTGGTGGACGTTTCGTCCCCGAGGGCCGCCCCCTGTACAGACATTTTGGTCTTTGATATATGTTGGCATTGTGAGAAGTTGATGCTGGGTCGACATCGGGCCTTACAGACTAGTCATTTGTGTTAAATGCCGTCATTTTCATCTGACGACGATACAGCTCACCAATCCCCAGTGTACGAGTTGTCACAGCCACACAGCTTACCAATTACCAATATACGAGTTGTCAGAGCATTTCCACCATAGCTCTCTAGATTTGTATCTAATACCGCTTATGCCGGTGCTAGGGGCCGTGTGGTCATGTCATCCAAGTTGCCTCATGAACAGGTAAAATAAAAGCGTACCTGAGATACAACACATATCACGAATCGTTAGATTCTTGGTATGTGCTTTAGAATAGGTTAACCAGAAGACTATACTGTGAAGTCATGTGGCTCTGTCAGTATGTCGGCACCTCTTCCCACTTCCCTTATATGCGTTGTAAATTTTACCTGTACATGGCGAGATTCTGCTGGCGGACGTTTCGTCCCCGAGGCCCGCCTCCTGTACAGACCTTTTGGTCTTTGATATATGTTGGCATTGTGGGAGCATTAGATCTGCTCTGTTACAAGTAGGTACCCCCGCCCCTCCCGCTCCCCTCCCTTCCCCGTGGTGATATAGCTGAAAAAATGTTGAAAGCGACGTTAAACCCTATTCACTCACTCACTTTTCACTGTAGCGAAAGGGTTGAAACTTTCAGACTTTTCCGCGAATCTTATTGGCGATATTTTGAATCATGGGAAAATTCAAAATGGCGTCCACGAAGTATCTTCAGAAAGTCGTGTTTTCGGTCTTTTCTGTCCATGGTTTTGCATTTGTTTTGTCTAAAATGGAGTAAAGGTAATTTATTTTTCCAAAACTAATTATTCTCTATCATATTAATTAGTTTTTGAGAGAATAAAATAAAATACGCGAAAAATAGCTTCCGAAAAGATGGCGGCCATCTTTGATTTTTTGACACTTTCTTCTAGAACTTCACCAAAAATATATGTATAGTACGGAAAGATTCAGCCTTCTACCCCAAGAGATTATGAAAGTAAATAGAGGGGGCGGGGTCGAAATATCCCTCATAGGCTGGGACAGACCCAAAATCTAATCCCATATATGGAACTATAGATCAAGGGAGACTATATGGGACTATAGATCAAGGGAGATAATGCCTGATACTGTCAACTTTTCATTATTATGAGTTTGCATGCGAGTATTACGTTGTTCCTGCTGTCACTGTCAATGAATTGAGAACAATAAATCCCGGTATAACCAGACCCTGACCGGCTAAATGTTTTAATGTGGTTGCTACACCCACTGGAATAAGCAGTTGAAAGCTCTTTCCAATTATACCAATCCAATGTCGGTATATCCATCGACAGATCGAAGAAATTCTTCAACAATATAAGAACTTTACTTAATTTCCGATAGGGACGACATTCACATGGAAACGACATAACTGGTTTTGTGTTTGTTTGTTTTCGCTAATTTCTCAAAAGGCTGGTATTCCTCATCAGGAAATTGTATCGGTGTTCAGTAAACTGATCATAATAACCTGCCAGAATCCACGAGACATTCTTCAGTTCTACTATACTACAAAGAATGTCATGTGGGCCTTTCTTTGAGTTGTTCTTCCTCATTAATAACGTTGAAGCACGTGAAATTCTGCAATATGACTACATTACTTATTATTACATTCAAAACCATTGTAGTCCGAGTTTCCTCTGTAACCCTCCAGCCATACGACGGATAATTTCTCACAGATTGTCTGGCTCTGTCAGAAATTATCCATCGTGTGGCTGGAGGGTTAGAGGAAGCTCAGGTTGAATCGCATGTAACAAACGAAAACAGACTGGACTGATACCCGACGAGAGACAATGTTCGAACACGAAATGCAATCAGTCAACCACTATCATCAGTGGCAGTTTCGCTCTCTCGGTGCATACACAAGTATCGGCACATCATATGACACTCATATTGGCCAATTAAACGCTAGTTCTTGTGCACCATATGACACAACACCCAGACTCAGCAATTGTCGTTTCGGGATAGAACCTGGCTTAAGAGAATACCACAGTCGTATCCAGGGATAGATAAGAGCACATACATCAAACTAGATTATAGCATCATTAGATGGTTCAAAGCCAACATGTAATGTTTACAGGAGGGTTTTGAAGCAAAGTCTTTTCCGATTCCAATGCTGAAATCAGTGCATATTTTTGGGCGTCAGATCCGGCATTCAATATTCAGCCGTCGTCAACAAAATAATTTCCGCTTCAATAATCGAAAGACCTTTTTTCATTTTACGACAGCTTGCATCAATTCCAAATATGCGTGAAATGAAAAAAACAGCTTTCAAACAATGAAAACAGCGGTCAACAGTTTTCATTGTTGACAGCAACACACCGTGATGTGCTGTTTATATAAAAGCCTTATTTTATTTCAAATGAATTTCCCAGTCGTTTTCTAGAGAATGATGTATCTCAGTCGCGCTTCTAGAGAATGATGTATCTCAGTCGCGCTTCTAGAGAATGATGTATCTCAGTCGCGCTTCTAGAGAATGATGTATCTCAGTCGCGCTTCCATTGTGACTATTCACTTGAACACCGTGGAGATGTAAAGCACGTGTTGTTCAACGGCCCCTAGCCTCGGGTTAAGCAGAATTAGACATCATTTGCCAAACGTAGCACCAAAGCGCCTATACACGTTCTTTCACTATCCTGTGATGGCACTAATAGTTGTTTTAGTCGTGCAAGTTGTCGATCCCAACCCACATGGACGCGTAGTCTCGACCTGTTCAATACCCACATACAAAGGATACGTGACGTTTACATGGGAAAATCTTCCTTGTGTGTGACGGTATAAGCTGATTTTATTGTTCACTTCAAACCCTGGAAAATCATAAGATTCTTGAAGAAAACATACAGAAATATTAGCTTGGATAAAATTACGACGGTCAAATACATGAAAATGAATTGATAACTGATCAAAATTCTCCCCCTGACCTATTTTGTTATTTTTGAGACATTTATAAGATTTTCTCTTATAACAGAAGTATTGGAGCGATATGCAAGAGGTGGGAAACATTGACGTTATCTGACGACTAAAAAGTACCCATATGACTTTACAGGAAAGCTTCTCTCTGCATCTCACATTCATACTCAAGAATACAGTGGATTCTTGGACGTAGCCTTAGTGTCTCAGCCGCGCTTTTATTGCAGATGTTCACGTGGAGACTATGAATATCCACACAGCCCCTAGCACCGGCTTAAGGGGAATTAGATACGCTAGCTCGGGAGCTGTGATGACAGATCAGCTCAAACCAAAGCCAAACTTGGTTCTTTCAAATAATCAAACGGTGTGAAAACATAATTTTGGTGTGTCATATATAATTTTAATTTACCACCATGCCCATTGTGGTTGTATACTAAAAGTGATGGTCTAAATATTTAACTATACCCACATGGTGTACTCTGACTATTTGACACATGTATGGGACAATTTAATAGATTGGGAAGAAATATATAGCTTCAAAGATGAACTAATTTGTCGTATAAAATAGCTAGGAATTGATGCTAGAGCTGCGAATTAAGTGTCACATGATTAAACATGGCGGCAGACCCTGTAGTGTTAACAGAACCGATTATAAATACACCCATTGCATTCTTTATTCTCGTGAGAACGTTGTCGTGTAATAATAGTATGGCATGTAAGATTGTCCGCTTACATGAACAAAATAGTCACCGTTCTCGCAACAATACAATGTCTCAAACGCTTAGTACCAGGTACACCCAAGGTTTACATTTAATTTGATTAATCACCAATGCGATTTAAAGAGCACGGGCAGATGGTTCGAATGCGAGACAATTGGGGATTTGCACTATAGTTCAGGTCAATTCAAGTTAATCATTAGACGATACTATCTTGCCCCGATGGCTGACCACATGAATTCTGGTTGATCGGGAAGCTTTGCTGTCTCTTTAACCTAGGAAATATTTTTAATGGATGATAACTGGACTATTTTCGACCTGAGTCTTCCGAAATTATCATAAATGTAAGCTTACTGGCCCTTTCTTGGAATAGCTGGAAACTTTGATCGATATGTATCATATTTACCCCAGTTATCAATAGTTGAACAAACCCGCCCAGGAGAAAGAAAATGCGGAGTTCACACGGTGCCCCACGTGTATCAAAGGATTAACTTGGTTTATGGTGCAAACCAAACCATTCTTTCTTCTAAATCACAGGTGATACAATGGACTTCCATAAGGTCCACATTACAACTTTCTTCAAATAATTAAATATCTATCTAAATTACTGAACAATACAAATTGGGTAATTTAGGTAAACAAAGTCTGTAGATTCTGGGATATTTATATCAGAGTTTACTGAGATTGTAAATTAGCCAGCCATGTGAGTCATAATTATTTCATGATGTAGCCTACACGATCGCTCTTCTAATGTGATAATCCTCTCTATGTCCTGCACGGTAGCATTCAGCAGTGTGTGTGTTTGTGGGGAGTTCATTTAGAGAACACTTCAGCTTATATAACCGGACGC
>JAVTVY010006846.1:0-41128 GCA_036873755.1 Hanleya hanleyi
AGAACAATTACCTGGAAGCAGTTCGACTTAATTAGTTAATGAATTGATGTATATGATGAGTAGCCCTATATCTGCTCTATTAATCTATTTGAAGCACAAGATCGTGAAGATAAAACGATATCTGATCAAAGTGAGTCTCTGGTTATGAAACATCGCAAACAATCTCGGGCATTTGGATTGAAGAAATACATCTGCGAAAAATCAAACTGAATTGTATACTAAACCATACTGATATTCGGTGTTGTACGGACTGAAGGTCTGAACGAATAATCAGAATGTAGTAGGCTCATTAGTTAACCCGAAGGGTGAAAAAATAGCTTGACATGAAACCGGTTTGATTCTATGTGGAACCGTTTTCCTCACGCGAGTTTGGGTTTATATCAATCTGCATGTACGTTTTAGCAGCGGAAATGAGTATTAAAGGGAAGTATCGGGGTTGAATGTTATCTCCCGCATATCATATCCTAAGCCCTGACATGGGACGGTATACCGAATGATATAGAGCCTGAGGGTTTGAAGGTATCTCATCAATAAACCGATTTGTACAATAAAGTATGATCTCATCCGATGATAATTTACAGGATACGTATACTCTTGATTCATACCGTATACTGACCACGCAAGAGTAAACCACAGCGGGGAGTAAAAGATCCTGACCATGGTGTTATACCAGATGCAAATTAAGTAGAAACGCGTGTCATTAGATTAGACTAGCTAGACGGCTCTCATAAGTGACTACCCTGAGGTAGATTTACTTGTTTCAAGTTTCACACACCGTTACGATATTTGACACTCAAGAAAATATGCCTTTACCATCTCGCGTAATCATTCATCTGCTATGCAAAACCCTGCTATCGTAGAAGCTAAATTAGACAAAGAGTTGTCGAAAGGTCGAGTTGCTGGTCCCTTCAAACTCATGCTTTCGACAATAAGGTTTGCTAAAAATTAGGCTTAGTCCCCGGAAAGAAACCTAATTTTAGGGGCTGTTGATGGTCGAGCTCTCTAAGGCTTTCATGTGTGAAAGTTTGCCAGTTACTTGCCGAAAGGCCGGAGGTGCACGCTTAAAACTAAAGTGTTGAAACTTACTCGTAAAGTGTTGAAATAACCCTTTAAGTGTATCCACAGGGACTGCTCTTTAAGTGTTGTCCCTGTGGACACACTTAAAGGGTTATTTCTAATACTTTTTGGGTGATACACAATTTATCTTACTCTGGAAAATCTGCCTTGTCTATTAACGGTGCGATTCAACAGGACCTGATATGTTGAATACGTAGACATTAGATATCACTAGTTCAAAACACGGCCACTAAAGCTTGATGGCAAAAATATATTTAGATGATGCCTTCCGCATTTATGTATCGGTGTCTCTCGATGGGATGCTCTACATCCTGTAAGATATACAAGAGTTCAAATCATTCTCTGCAATCGGTTATGGCTACAAAATTCGGCATATCAGAGGTCATCCACATACTGAACGACTTCATGTTCGTAGGTGCAAATGGCGCCAGCCACTGTTCTATAGCTCTCAACACTTTCACTTACTTGTGTGAGTATTTGAGCATTCCAATCAAACATGCTAAGATCTACTACCCATCAACTACTATGGTTATGCATGGGATTCATCTGGACTCCAGAACTATGAAAGCATCATTTCCAGGAGACAAAATTCATAAACTAAAAAGCATGCTGGGTGAATTCTCGCGCCGCACAAAGGTAAGACTTGTGAAACTGCAGTCTCTCATTTGCTCGCACAATTTTGCCTGTAAAGTCGTTGTGCTCGGCAGGGCATTTCTCAGCTGCCTGATAGAATTTAACAGTTGTATCACAGGCTCACCATCACATTTGCTTGAATAAATCTAGAGCCTATGTTAATACATGGCTTGTATTCCTGGAGTCTTTCAACGGAAAATTAATTTTCTTTCTCCAAATTGGGTATCCAATTTCGACACTGCTGGTATCTTGGGTGTGGCGACTGTTTTCGGATCCTCGTGGATAGACCAAGAATGACCAGCACATTTTACCCATATCACGGTCAAGCAGTGCTTGCCCTGGAAATTTGGGGCCATAAACTGGCAAATCATAACCTCTCTTTCTTTGTGATAATATGACCGTGTTTGAAATTAGTGCGTCAGTTAGTTGCCTACCTTCGAAATGACATTCTGTTCAGATCAAAACATATTTCGGAACAATCTTATTTCTGACAAACTCTCGCACTTACAATTTCAGGAAGCGCTGTCTCTAGCCCCTTGACTCAATCGCTCGTCGCACCCAATACCCTGTCTGTTAGTTCTTCTGACGCCGTCCCTCGCTGATTCTTAATTGAAAGTATACAAGCGCAGATGACAAGTATATAGAAATTTCTTCATTAACACTGGCCAGTGTGCCAGTAAGGTATTCCTCATCTCATCGTCACAGTTGGTTTCCGTCAAAGCATTCTTGCATTTCAACAAGTATGCACTCTCAATAGCTTATAAATTCGTTTCGGCTATCAGTTATGCGCACAATTTCGCTGCGGTACACGATCCTGCGCGGTTATTCCTTGCCAAAAAGCTACTTACGGGCATGTCAAAATTACACGGCCGGATACCAGATTGCCCATAACTAAGGATATCCTCTATAAGATATTTTATGCTATACCCCACATCGTATCCATGTAATTCTTTTACGAGCAATGACCTTGGTAGCATTTCATGCATTCTTACGCGTTAGTGAATTGACAGATCATTCAGAACAAGACTGCAATAGCAATGTTCTTTCATACAACGATGTCTCTGTCTCCGATCAATCTGGCCGGTTACAAAGCATGCACATTATTATCCGCTACTTCAAGCACAACATATCCCATAAACCAGTTCATTTGTTTATACTGATAATATTAGATATTGTCCAGTTCTAGCAATCCGTGCTTATTTTCGGTTACATATTTCACATCCGAGGCCGGGGCCCTGTTTCAGAGGATGCGACCGTTTTTGCTGCCTATTTCGCAGCTCATGTTAAAAACGGAATCTCTTTAATCGGCGGCATTGACCTTCTTTAATAGGCCATAGCTTTCGCATGGGCGCCGCCACTTCATCTTCAGCAGCAGTAATCTCGAATAACATATTCAAAAATGCGTGGATGGCAGTCTAACGCTATAGTAGTATGACACATTTCACTTGGTAGCTATGCATTGTCCAGTCACGGGTTTCGTTGTATGGTAGCCCCGACGAATTTATTGCATATATAAGGATCTGGTCCAACTTGAACCAGTTTGGCAAAGGTCAGTCAGGGGCTGCCGTGCTATCTGAATCAGTTATATATGAATATTTTCTAAAATTTACTGTATACTTAACACCAAGAAAAAAACTAAAAAAAAATAATTCAAAATTTCGGATCGAAAATTCGTCAAAAATTGACCACATTTTGGTTCTGACGTAGCTGTAACGTCATTATGGCGGCCATCTTGGATTATTTTACATTTCTCGCTAGACCTATGCCAACAGTATTATTGTGGAAATTTTCAGACTCTTACCCCGAAGGATGGCGAATATATGATGTTTGAAAATCGTTGGGACAAAAATTGCCATTTATAGGCCCAAAATGGCCCCGGGCCCCTAATGGGTCACATATTGCCTCCTAGGCCTCGAAATCGGGGGCACCCCTTCTGATATTGTTCTCGGTGCCTCTGACGACACGTGTGCCAAATTTGGTGCTTTATTCCACTCTGTCACGATAAAATGAAAAGAGAAGCAGATCAGTAACCTTCTCACTCATGAATTTGCTCGATAAAATATTTGGCGCAAGATAGGCGATTGGTACTCGCATTGAGCAATATTTGTTTATGATCTACTAACAACAGACAGCGAATCTATCTTATCAAAAAATTTCAAGTCAAAATACATTATACAAACTAACAATTTTCTTTTTACTTCGCAATCGTGGCCGATGTCAAATCGTATATGACCAAAGTCCTAAAAAAAAAGAGATAAATGAGAAGTGCTCAAAGTTTGTGTGTACAATGCTTTTGAATCATGCCAAGGTAGGCCCATTAAACACCCAAATAAAGTGACAAGACGATATGAAAAGGGAAGGGGAAGAGGTTGATATTAACTGGAAGGCATGTGTCAATCTGTTTGAAAAACCTCATCAGAAACTCGATTACAATACTTTTAGTGTTAAATTGTACATAGAATTTTAGTCACCATTCACTACTTGGTAAAATGGCACAGAATACCGTCAGCAAACTGTACGGAAGAGAAAGAAACTATAATCGGTTTGCTTTAGAAATGTCAATTTGCGCAAATCATATGGAATGACTTTCTTCTTCATGGAGGGGGAGGATTTAATTTAAATTTACTACAAGCTAGGTTAACATTTACTGAAGCATTTCTGGGGAAAACACAAAAAGAGTACGGTCTCCTAAGTCGATTATCGATTAAAAAAATTATTTACACCTCTAGCCCATGCTCTAGAAAGCCTAATTGGACAGCAGCAAGATCGGCAATTTTCTGATGGAAACATATCAAATTACAGCACATATAAGGGATGTGGGAAGAGGTGCCGACATACTGACTGCGTCATATGACTTCACAGAATAGTCTTCTGGTAAACCTATTCTAAAGCACATACCGAGAATCTAACGATTCCTGATATGTGTTGTGTCTCAGGTACGCTTTTATTGTACCTGTTCATGTGGCAACATGGATGATATGACCACACGGCCCCTAGCACCGGCATAAGCGGTATTAGATACACATCTAGAGAGCTATGATGGAAATGCTCTGACAACTCGTATACTGGTAATTGGTGAGCTGTTTCGCTGTGACAACTCGTACATTGGAGATTGGTGAGCTGTATCGTCGTCAGATGTAAATGACGGAAATTAATACAAAAGACTAGTCTGTAAGGCCGAATGTCGACGCAGCATCAACTTCCCACAAATGTCAACATATATCAAAGACTAAAAGGTCTGTACAGGGGGCGGGCCTCGGGGACGAAACGTCCACCAGCAGAATCTCGCCATATACAGGTAAAAATTACAGCACATATAAGGGATGTGGGAAGAGGTGCCGACATACTGACTGCGTCATATGACTTCACAGAATAGTCTTCTGGTAAACCTATTCTAAAGCACATACCAAGAATCTAACGATTCCTGATATGTGTTCTATCTCAGGTACGCTTTTATTGTACCTGTTAATTAATTACTGAAACGAACAAGAAAAAAGATTTCCTGAAATAGTGGGGTCTCCTGGCTGAGCAGACCTCTACTCTTAACAGATAGATATAGCGTAGAAAGGGAATACTAAAATATCCCACTACAGTATTCCATAGTACAAATATCAAACCAAAGTTTCATTCAACAAAAGAGTATTATTTATTCTTCTCCTAACCGTTTACCTCTCAGTCATCTGAAGGAGAATGTAAAATCGTGACCTACTATACGAATAAATGCCCAATGGGTCGTCCAGGTTTAAATAAATGACTTGGTTTAGGTTTTCTTGACACCAATTCCTGCATACCTGCAACCTTTTCGAATGTGTAGAGGGACTTATGTTGACCGGTTGTAAGCTTGTCCGTTAGATTTCGGGGGGGGGGGGATTAAACGGCCGAATTTCGGCAACAAATCCTCAATTTTTCCATCAAAATAAACATATTATACCTCAAATTTCAGGCATCAGATATGGCCAGTTTGTGAGAAGATATGGCAGTTATATGCGCTTTCTATCTGACTCAATGAAAGGAAAACTCTTCAAATTATGCAAAATATTTGGTTTTTACTTCTTTCCGTCGCAACAAAAACATTGCAATTCTAGAGCTGATCAGCTCAAGCGTTTCATCAGCATAGCACATATCTTTAATCGCGCGACAGTGCTACAAAAAAAGGCCGGAATATCTGAATGATTATTAGAAAAAAACCATTTGAAATGTTACCCCACCTCCAAAATTGAAAAGAAATCCTCAATTTGACAAAAATATCCGTACCCTTCCTATTTCTTCTTCAGAATGAGTATATTATGCACTATGTTACAGTTGTGTGGTAAGATTACGGGAAATTTTGCGGTTATCCGCGCTGTCCATCTTACTCGATGGAGGAAAGCGGCTTGACATTGCAAAATATGTTGTTAGTTTTCCATCCCAGGGAAATATATTAGAGCTGTAACAATTAGAAGCTCAATCGCTTCATCAGCATACACATATGTGTGACAGTCATTATGCTACCGCGTGTTATATATAACTAAAGCTGAAATATCTAATTTATTGTTAGAAAAAATTACTTTAAAATTTTATCCCCCAAACTGAAGAAAATACTCGTGTTTTGAAAATATTTGTAGCTTTTCTATTTCTTCTTCAAAATGAGCAAATTATGTATCATGTTACAGGCATTGTGTGTGATATGGTTGTGAAGATTGTCTGGGCTGTATAAACTGTACATCTGGCTCAATAGACTAGAAATAGGTGAACTATTTGTGTGTCTTTTGATTTATTCCATCCCAAGAAAGCTCATCAATATATTTTGACTGATCGACTGAATCACTTTCTCATCATATCATAACCTGTGCCGTCTATGCGATTACAATTTGCAGGAAACAAAAATAGATATTGTGGGACGGAGTCCGAGAAATAACGGAAAATGTCTGTGTCCATATCTTTAATCACAAATTCATTTTAACTCCCCTTTGAGGTGATTACACGGGCCAGCCATATTCTTGTTGTCGAGATCTAGAATTAACATTAGAATTCACCTATTTACCTCGGGCTCTTAGTCTTTATAATTCATTCACTTCTGATGTTGACGTAGATATTTTCACTTCAGCAACCTCTTCTAAACCTGCTGTATCGAATTCTTCTTTTTTTAAGTAAATGAATCTTCTTATTCTGAATCACATACTCCGTGGCGTTATTATTCTTTTTTTTTTTAAGTAAATGAATCTTCTTATTCTGAATCACATACTCCGTGGCGTTATTATTTTATTTTCGGTATCTTATTTACTCTTTTACTTATGCTTGAATTTGTTATATAGTTGATATTGTTTTAAGTGATTGTATGGGATTATTTCACAAATGAATTTGACCATGTTGTATATAGCGTTACAACGAAAGCTATTAGTGGGTCGATGCATGTTGATTCTGTACACATACATAAATAAATAAATATAATTTCTCATACGCAAGTTCAAATGGAGAGAAAAAAGAGTTGAATAAAAATATTTGCCCATACCAGAGAATTAACTGTAATAGGCAATTCCCATATATAACAATTTAATATCTTACTGAGCATGCGAAATATCTTTGTCGAAACTTGAAATTTAGGCAAAATATATGCTCCCTGATGTGAGACATTTAGCCTATACTGGTACTGGTACATGTATAACTTCTCATATACGAGATACATAAACACATTTCCAAGATCTAAAACGGGTAATACAGGCGCTGATGATTGGTGCATTGTCATTCAAAACCAACTAAATATAGTGGTAGATGTCGTTTTCAATCTTGTGGTTGCTCCACATGAGAGAAAGGGCTCCATGTAAGAACACATGGCTTGTATTGTATGGCTGCTGGTTATGAATCTATGGGTTGGCTTTTCCATGCTTGATATACATGATAGGTAATTGTGATGTGGGAAAGAATATGGTTTATCAGGGCTCCTATCTCATACATATAGCTGCTGGAGGTAATAGTTCTGCATTAATGCATGGAAATATCATATTGTATGGTGATTTCTGGGCCATTATTTGTGGCATGTTGTTGATGTGGTTTCAATCTTGTTTTCTCTAGGCTGTCTGGACGTAAACCATGTGAATATGAAACAAATCCGCAACTCTGTTACCACAACATGTAACAATCACGGACCTTACAATGTTTTATTTATGTACAAGGGGCCATGCGTTACCTATTGCATGACCTCAAACATAATCTGTTAAGTTACAGCGAAGAAATTTCAGACACTAAGTAAGAATTTAAGTTGTTGTTCAAGGAATTTGTCCGTCAATGTTAATTCTATGATTTTTGAAAAAGTCTTTTTTTTTTAAATATGGGTAGTTTTACATCAGACTTTGCCAATTTCAAGCCAACTAATGTGGCTGCCCAGACAAATCCCTTAATAATGTCTATATGAGGTTTTGTTAGAAGCGGGCATCCATGCCAGATGTACGCACAGTATACTAAAAACTGTACAACATATTGGTGGATGCCTATATCAAATTCGAGTTGTTTCAGACATAGTGGTAGTGTTTCCATTTTAAATTTTATCCGAATGCAGAAGAAACTGGCGTTCCAAAAATGTAACACACTTGGATATAGGTATATCATCAATTATTATCCCAAAGGTCGGGTCATATAAACCCATATACCCCACAGTGGAGAAGTTATTGTACATTATGCAAATAACAACATAATTCAAGATGTCAATAGGGATGTATCAGTCCAGATGGAAACTGTTTTCACAGCCACAGATGTAAATATGTTGTCCCAAGACTCCGTTCACTCTGAAGAAAATACACAAAAAACAATAAAGTGTTATATATCAACGCAGATTGCAATCTTAACAAACAAGATGAGCTCATATCGAGATTATTCTTGTTAGGGATGCTACCGTTTCACATTCAATGATGACTTTACTGAAACTTTTAGAATGAAACTTTTTAGAAAGGATTTCGAATGTTCATTCCATCCTAATAAAGAATTTGTTCGACAGTATGCTACTCTTGTTCATTACTACGGTTCTTATTCCAGCGTGGTCTTTCAAAAGAGGTCGTTGAATTTTGTTGTCGAATGTTTAGTCCCATCCATGTCATGTTCATTTCCAGTGCAATCGTCCTTGGAGTAGGCTAGACAATGAAACACTCACATGAGCCAGCACGGCATGTAGTGCGACATCAAATTTGCCTCAGTTGCCTTTCCAAAGACTGATTGTATGACAGCATGATTGCTGTGTGTTATAGCATTCTGTAGTGTGGAACGGGAACGGAGCAATGCTGGACAAAGTCTACGAACCATAATATTGCGATTGTTTTGTGTTACATGCAGTACGGTAGACCAATAAATCGGTTGTCCCTCTTTCCAAACCAAAATCACCAGTCACATAATAATTTCCCTTTATTTAATAACCAAATAGTATAACTACCTCAATAGATCATAAACGATGGCAAAAAGGATAATCCTTTTCAGTTTAAAACAATTGCAACTAATATTTCTTTTATCTCGAGTATAGAAACAATTCATCACTACACATCATATACCGGCTTGCTGAAACCAATATCTCATGGTCTAACAATAGTATGAAATTGAATTTTGTTTACTAAATATCATGGAGTGAGTACAACTTTCCAATATTATTACCTGTCCTTCCAATTGATCAAATTTATTATACAGTATATGCCCTTGGTATATTTAAAATGGAATGAGCTATTCTCCTCAGTATATGTCCAATATTTTGCTCATTTTCAAGGCAAGGATGAGCCGAAATGCAGTGAATATAGCCATACATTCAATTTAATTGATCTTAGAAACGAAATCGGTGATTCTTTTCTGTCCGGATAGTAAAATTACACCACACCAACCGTAGTCTCCACACGATAAAGACGGCCTGTCTTTACATTTCGTGTAACTTGCAGACTCACACGCTCATAGAGGGAAGCATTTAACTGCATGGTTGTTGTGTTTTACTACCCAAAATTTCGTGAAGCAAAGGTGTTTTTTCAAGGTTAGCTATCAATGAGACCCTTCCGCTATGTGTATTTCACCAAGAGCATAATACTGAACAAATTTGTTATTGCGATGCAATGAACATTCGAAATCCTTTGTCATTCTAAAGGTAATATGCT
The DNA here is from genome assembly GCA_036873755.1 of Hanleya hanleyi. Classification (NCBI taxonomy): domain Eukaryota; kingdom Metazoa; phylum Mollusca; class Polyplacophora; order Lepidopleurida; family Hanleyidae; genus Hanleya; species Hanleya hanleyi. Next base: position 9,810 of record JAVTVY010006846.1, read on the forward strand.
AATGTTGAAAGTTAACGCTGTTGTAAGAGCCGTAATAACTTGATCAACAAGGCTTGTTACACACACACCCCACAAACTTACTCATTGTTGGTGACTTTAATTTTCAAAATTAACTGGATAGACTGGACAGCACAAGGCGAAATGGAATTTCTTGAAATGCTTTTAGACAACTACCTGACAAAACTAGCAGATCAGTCAACAAGGTTTCATGAAGGCTAGCAACAAATCTACATTGGACCCAGTGATTACCAGTGATGCCGACTCTGTTAGCAATATCTGTTACGAAGCACCTCTGGGAAAGAGTGACCAGTGTGTCCTTGTATTTACTGTCTTATGTAAATGACTACAGACAGGCACCACGCAGCTAGTATCTCTACCACAAAGCCGATGTGCCAGCGATGTCTAGTATGCTGGATAAAGCCGATGTGCCAGCGATGTCTAGTATGCTGGACAGCGTTAACTGGGACAGTGTCTTAGAGGACAAAACTGAAGAGGAAGCATGGACTGTATTCAAAACCCACCTTGATATCTGGGTTGAAACTCCTGTGCCGAAGAGAAAACAAAAACTAACCAGCAAACCAAGGCCCAAATATATATATCAAGAAGTTCGTGACGCAATGAAAGAAAAGAAGATAACAGAACAGGGCTGGGAATGGATTACCTATTATTCGAACAGACAAGTAATGCAGCAGATAATGCACTAGCAACTATGAAATAAAAATTGGAGAAGAGGCGGAAACAAATCCAAAAGTGTTCTGATGCTATGAGAACAGCAATACCAGAGTTCAATCTTGTATCGATGACATACGGCTGGAGGATTAATCTGTTTCGAGAAATGACAGTGATAAATTCGAAGAACTTAATAGGTTTGAATCGATTGTGTTTTCCTCTGTTGACGATGATGATCCACCAGATCTTGAGCGCAATTTGTTTGGAGAAAATTACTGCAGATTTGATCAGGAATGACTTGACACACTGACCCTCAACAAATCCCACGCGCCGATGATATATACTCATTATTCTAGTGCTATTGCTCTTAATTACACAAAACACAACAACGCATATTAAGAGGTTTGGATGAAGACGGCCACGGCTTTATTAGCTAACCTACATGGTAGTGTACCAAATCTCAGCGGCCTGATATATACTTTTAGTGCTGACCGTCGGCTTTGAAATGAAACATAAGCAACCCCCAGTATGATACATGTTTGGTCTCATTAGATACCGTAGCACCCACGCTTCTTAACTCAAGGAGGGGTGACAACACAGACTGATCAGCACACACTTAGGGCTACCCACACCCACATCGGGTAGACAACACGTCACTCGGGAAAAACATGGACAGCTACATAACTGGATGCCCCATGGGAATTCATCGATGTGACACTCATCCACTTGGGAAACACATCGAGTGAAGAACACTGTACCTCTCTCGGGAAAAACATCAATTGAAAAGCAACATAACCGGCTGCCCCGCGGAAATTTGTCAAGGTGGCGCCCATTGAATGAGGTATATTTCATATACAAACTTTCCTAACTGAAACCTCTATATGCCCGTCAGAATGTGTCTAAACACATTCACCCACCAAGAATTCTACCAGCTTAATTTTTTTTATCTAACTAACGCATTTAGTTTGCACTCTGAAAATGGCAAATACTAAGGAATTGCACATTCAACTTCCACCTAATAAGAAGTTAAATGTTACCCTGTTACTTACCAAACTGAGCCCCAACAAATCCCCAGATGCCGATGATATATTTTCCATTATTACTGACCCACTTATCTGAATCTATTTTTCATCCACTTTACACTATCCTCAAGTAGTCATTGACGAGGGTAAATTAACCTTGGACTGGAAACTAGCCAACGTTTCGCCCATGCTTAAGTGGAAGCAAACTGGAAGCGGGAAACTATAGTCCAATTAGCCTAATATCAGTTATTCGAAAAATTACGCAATTTGTTTGTAGAACAGGTTAACGAAACATCATTACTGGAGGTTTGTTCTGGGAACGACTTACCAATCTGAACGCCAAGAAATCCGATGATATATACCCATTATTACTGACCCATTTATCTGAATTTTGTCCATGCATTGTACCCTTATCATCCGTAATTACAAGCGTCTAGTCCGTCATTCATAATCCAGCCGTCGTCCATTAGAGAATATCCGCGTCCATAATCCAAAGACCTATTCCATTTCCATATAACAGTATTAGCACCAAATTCAAAAAGACAAATAGTATACATAAACATAGGCTTGTTTCCTGCAAGAGAGAAGCGGTCAACAGTTTTCAATGATGCCGGCAAGACATCATGATGTTCCAAAAATATCAAATCCGTATCGCTGATCAGTATTCTTAATCCATAATATTCGTTATAGAGTCGTCATCTAAAAAGAGATGTATCTCAGTCACGCTTTGATTGTGACTGTTCATATGAGTACCATGAGGATCTTGAAGTACATGGGTTCATACGGCCCCTAGCCCCGGGTTAAGCGGAATTAGACACAAGTTACGAAACGTAGCGCCATAGATCTTGCACGCTACGTTCGTACTTTGCTATCAGCATGCGATATGTATCGCCAAATTTGAGAAACTTTGAGTGGAGGCGCTTGGTGGAATAGCCCTGTTTTTAAGTTTCTGCAACAATGTTTTGTGACGTTGATTAAAATCGTCATATTTAACACAGGATCTAGCAAATGCTACTAAGCGAGATATGTATACGCCATATGCAGGTCCCACTGGAATATTACTATCCAGAAAGGGATAGTTTACGATGTCGAAATTGTAATCATCTCTTTTGTCATAAAGTCGACGAGAGAGAATGCCCGCTTCATTTTTATAGAGATAGAGATCTAAATAAGATCTGTAGTTTCCTTCAAATCCAGTGAAGGTGGATATATATCCTCCACTGCTTCATTTATATAGCGATTATCCACAGCGAGAAGATCGAGAGTGAATTACCCTTGTACTGTCTTGGACTACTACATACAAGGGATATCATTCATGGGACGTCCTTTTTTTCTTGAATTTCTCATTAATAATATCTGTGTGAAATTGTGCAATACAATATATCAACAGCATATAGGTATTGGTCTTTGATATATGTTGGCATTTGTGGGAAGTTGATGCTGGGTCGACATCGGGCCTTACAGACTAGTCTTTTGTGTTAAATGCCGTCATTTACATCTGACGACGATACAGCTCACCAATCTCCAATGTACGAGTTGTCACAGCGAAACAGCTCACCAATTATCAGTATACGAGTTGTCAGAGCATTTCCATCATAGCTCTCTAGATTTGTATCTAATACCGCTTATGCCGGTGCTAGGGGTCGTGTGGTCATATCATCCAAGTTGCCACATGAACAGGTACAATAAAAGCGTACCTGAGATACAACACATATCACGAATCGTTAGATTCTTGGTATGTGCTTTAGAATAGGTTAACCAGAAGACTATTCTGTGCAGTCATGTGACGCAGTCAGTATGTCGGCACCTCTTCCCACCTCCCTTATATGTTTTGTAATTCCAATGAGTACTAATTGTACAGCCATTTTGGCTGACATATATCTGTTCCCTTATGAATACGACTATATGCAGACGCTTTTAGAAACAAAGAATTTTAAAGTCCGTTCCTTCTCATTCATCAAACGCTTTATAGAGGATCTTCTTGCTCCTGATAATCGCCATATAAATGAAGCAGTGCAAGATATATATCCACCTTCACTGAATTTGAAGGAAACTACAGATGGCCCTAACGGCACATCTTATTTAGACCTGTATCTCCGTAAAAATGATGCGGGCCTCCGTTCTCGTCGAATTTACGACAAATGAGATGATTACAATTTCGACATCGTGAACTATCCCTTACCAGAAGGACGTGAATATGGTGTATACATAGCTCGCCTAGTAGCATTTGCTATATCCTGCCTTAAATGTGACGATTGTAATCAACGTCACAAAACATTACTGCAGAAACTTATAAAACAGGGCCATATCATCATACGCCTCATAGTGTTCATATGAACAGTAACAATCAAAGGTGACAGATACATCATATTCTAGATAACGACTTCTCTACGAAGAAGAGAATATATACTATATATATATATTCTTAATATGGATTAAGAATACTGATCAGCGATACGGATTTGATATTTATGGAACATCATGATGTGTTGCCGACATTTAAACCCGCTGGCCGCTCTCTTGAAGGAAACTAGCCTGGTTTTATGTAAACTATGATTCTCGGGTCTGAATGTTAGGTGTCGACAAATGCTTTCCTGTAGTGCTTTTTAGTCGCCAAGACGTCAATTTTCCCCACCTCTTGCATATCGCTCCAATTTATTGCCTGTATATCGTAGGATTCTGCTGGTGGACTTTTAGAGCCCGAGGCCCCCCTCTGTACATATCTCGACAAATATATGTAGTTTTATTGTTTTGGTGGGAAATTTGAGCCGTACGACGTCGGGCATTACAGGTTAGTTTTCCTGGGTATTCTTGCATTTACCAGTTTTACTCCATCTTGAGGCGGTTACTCCATCAGACGTCCACGATGCTCATCCATTAACATCAGACGAGTTGTTTGAGCTGATCTGTCATAACAGCTCCCGAGCTAGCGTATCTAATTCCGCTTAAGCCGGTGCCGTGTGGATACTTCATTGTCTCCACATGAACATCTGCAATAAAAGCGCGGCTGAGATACTAAGGCTACATCCGAGAATCCACCGAATTGTCGGGTCTGAATGTTATATGTCGAGGAATGTTTTTTAGTCGCCAGACGTCGTCAAGTTTTCCCACCTCTTGCATATCGCTTCAATTCTTCTAATTTGGTGCTAACGCTGTTATATGAATTAGGTCTTTGGATTATGGACGCGGAAATTCTTTAATGAACGACGGTTGAATATTGAATGACGATGTAGACGCTTGTATTGGAAACTAGCCAACGTTTCGCCCAATTTTAAAAAGGGAAGCAAGTGGGGAACTATAGACCAATTGGCATAACATCAGTTGTTGGGAAAATTTGAGAACATCTGATTAACCAGACATGGAAAATAACAAGGTTTTTCATCCAGACCAGCACGGTTTCCGCTCAGGGAAACCCTGTGTCAAAGGTCTCTCAGTATTTATGTTGACATCTTCTACCTTCACTTTTGCAAAGCCGTTGACAAAGTCCCTCACAAACACCTTACTGTGTAAGCTGAAGCATACGGATTTGGAGGTAAAGTCACCAAGTAAAAAGAAACGGAACGGAAACGTGTGCGTTGGAAACAACGGAAACAACATGAGTAGTGGACGTTTCGTACCCGAGTCCCGCCCCATGTATGATCTTTTGGTCTTTGATATATGTTGTCATTGTGGGAAGTTGATGCTGGGTCGACATCGGGCCTTACAGACTAGTCTTTTGTGTTAAATGCCGTCATTTTAATCTGACGACGATACAGCTCACCAATCCCCAGTGTACGAGTTGTCACAGCGACACAGCTCACCAATTACCAATATACGAGTTGCCAGAGCATCTCCATCATAGCTCTCTAAATTTGTATTTAATACCGGTGCAGGGGACCGTGTGGTCATGTAATCTATGTTGCTATCTGAGATACAACACATATCACGAATCGTTAGATTCTTGGTATGTAAATAGGTTAACCAGAACACTATACTGTGAAGTCATGTGGCTCTGTCAGTATGTCGGCACCTCTTCCCACTTCCATATTATATTTGTTGTAATTTTAATGGATCTGTCTCAAATTGGAGAGATGTTACTAATGGTGTTCCGCAAGGCAGTGTACTGGACCCTGTTTCTAATTGATATAAATGACTTACCTGATGGCTTGAAATGTCTGTGTAAAATATTTGCGGATGACACAAAACGATATTGCCCCGTCTCCTCTACTGGGAATTACATGAATAAGATCAGATAAGATAATTTATGTATTGTCAGTGGTGAGAATACCAAACTGTAGCTCACGGAGAGATATTATTGCCGACATTTTGTAACAAAGAAATACATCAAAACTATATAATAACATCAAATAATTTACAATAATCAGTTAAAATATATACAATGCTCTTAAAACGGACACATGAAGACCGTCAAGGAGCATACAACTGGTCGGTAACATGAAGACTTCCCTTCAACTTGGTTAACAGCTTCACGTGTTGGTAACACAAATCCAAATGTAAATTGGAACTGCAGAGCAGTAGCTACCGGGGACCAGGTTAGCATGGAACATAACGTCTCTCCCATGGGTTGGGTTCTAACTATCACGCTCTACTTATGGTGCGCATGCACTCTCTACTCCACAAATGCGCAGTCGACACATTATACTCTAGGACAAATGCCCGGTCAAAGGGCTCTCGTTTAGTGAAAACCCTATGCCTCTCGCCCCACTGGTTCTCCGTATCCGATGGCTTACATGGAGCGGACGCGCATTCGATCCCGCGCATGCGCAGTCGGTTGATTCCACACTTGGGCGAATGCCTGATCCAAGCTATTTCGGTTAATGAAACCGCCGTTCGTTTAGTGAAAACCCTATGTCTCTCACCCCATTGGTTCTCCCTATCCCGCGCCACACATGTACGACCCAAGGTTCCATTTCTATACTAGTTTTGCGCATGTACGACCCGAGCTGTCCTTTCTATACTACTCTGCGCACACGAGCATTCAGCACAATTTCTACTCTGGGGCGAAAACCTGACCCAAGTGATCTCATTAGTGAAACCCCATGTCTCTCGCCCTCGCTAGTTCTCTCTTTCCACCGCCATGTAAACTGTGACACACAAACATAGGAACATTTCAGTTGTGACAGACATACGGGCATTTCAAATGGGAAATTTCAGATAACTGAAGCAGAAGATATCCGATGACGAATTTAACAATCCAATGCCATCCTGAAAAATATTAACACCAAATAACCATTTAGTACCATGGCTGTATCTTCTGATAGATTTGTGATGTGATCTGAGCTCTTTGAAGACATATTTAGAATGATTGGTGATTTATTTTCATAATTCACGGTAGCATTACAGTAGAAGAAAACAGTGACCTTCCGATGATGAAGTATCCGCAATAAACAAGCAATTACTAGATTTGCGTCATTTACCAGTTAATTCGTTGCATGATAGGAGCTGTTTTGAATGAATTTTGGTCCCAGATAGCGGACAAGCAGAGCTGAAACTGATTGAATTTAGCCGGTATATTGGTACCTACGTGTCTGTAGACATGAGCTATCGATGCACATGCATAACTTCGCTGTATATCCGCACACCCCTTAGGACAGGCTGAACAGCTATGCGGTGAAATATCCGTCCTTCCAGCTGTCTTTTGTTTTCGACACAGGGTCATTTGAAATGCGCCTTCATTGCCTGGACAACTTTAGTTGGTTTATGTAAATTAGGTAAGTTTCATTGGCCACTGGTACTCCTATCTGATAACGGCGGAATTCTGAACGTCTTGTCCTTTTCATTGTCAATTACACATTTGGTATCACATTATCAGCTATCATATCGCTACACTGTATAAGCTATTGGGAGAAGTCTGTGTCGTCTTATACGCCAGCACATCATTACTGTGTATAAAGGAATGGGATAACTTGGCGTCGTTGTACATGAATTGCAATCATTTCTATTGCCAATTTTGCATTCTGTGCAACAGACCATAGCCTTCACAATATATCTCAGCAGCCTAGTAATCTGTACCTATGAAGGTTCAAGAGAACAAACGCTTGCAATATATATAACATTTCTTACAAAATACGTGTCTCATATTCGATTTTTGATTGGTCGATGGCGGCCATCTTCTTCAATGGATAAACTTTTTAAATTTAGGAATGAGAGAACTCGACCTATTGATCATGTGTACCAAGTTTCATATCGATCGGTGCAGCGGTTTCAGAGGAGAAGATTGTTGAAGGTTTTAAACTAAATCAATATGGCCGCCAAACCGTTCAGCCAATCAAAAATATTTGCTTTCAGTACAACAGACCATGGCCTTCCCGATATATCGCAGTAACCTAGAAATCGCTATCTATCAGGATTCGAGAGAATAAGCCGTTGCAAAATTGGTAAAGTTTTTCACAAAATTCAACATGGCGGCCAAACCATGTGACCTAGGAGCACAATTTTTACATATTCGTGATCGCCATGACATATAACATATATTTCATAACTTTCTCCGTCAAAATCCGTTACTTGAAAATCCGACAATTTTGATTGGCCAATGGCCGCCATTTTGTTTTACGGAGCAAATCCGCAAATAGAGTTTTGAGAGACCCTGATCCATTGATTATGTGTTCCAGGTTTCGAAACGATCGGTGCAGAGATTTTAGAGGAGAAGATCGTTGGAGGTTTTAACCTAAATCCAATATGGCCGCCAAACCGTTCAGCCAATCAAAAATATTTGATTTCAGTACAACGGACCATGGCCTTTCCGATATATCGCAGTAACCTAGAAATCTGTATCTATCAGGGTTGAAGAGAATAAGCCGTTGCAAAAGTGATAAAGTTTTTCACAAAATTCAAGATGGCGGCCAAACCACGTAACCTAGAAGAAATTTTTTGACATATTCGTGATCGCCATGTCATATAACATATATTTCATAACTTTTCCTGTCAAAATCCGTTACTTAAAAATCCGACCATTTTGATTGGCCGATGGCGGCCATTTTGTTTCACAGAGCAACAAATCAAATTGAGGTTTGAGAAGCACTGATCCATCGATTACGTGTACCAAGTTTCACAACGATCGGTTCAGCGGTTTCAGAGGAGAAGATCGCTGAAGGTTTTGAGCTTAATCCAAGATGGCCGCCAAGGCATCTGACCAATCAGAATCAGCTTGGTATATGCATTAGATCTTCTCTACCGGAACATATCCTGAAAGTTTGAGCTTAATCCGTCAGCTCGTTTCTGAGATATCACCGACACAAAATCATGTGGAATTATAATAAGAATAATTGGAGCTGCGAGCAGCATCGAGCCGGGGACCAGGTCTACACAGTGCCTAATATCCAGGCCTATGCCGGAATGTGACCGCCAATTGCCTTCACAATATATCTCAGCAGCCTTGTAATCTCTACCTATCAAGGTTCAAGAGAACAAACGCTTGCAATATGGATAAGGTTTATCACAAAATTCGTGTGTTCATATTCCAACAATTTTGATTGGTCGATGGTGGCCATCTTTTTTACCTCTAAGAATGAAAGAACTCAATCCATTGATCATGTGTACCAAGTTTCACAACAATCGGAGTAGGGGTTTCAGAAGAGAAGATCGTTGAAAGTTTGGCGCTAAATCCAATATGGCCGCCAAACCGTTCAGCCAATCGAAAATATTTGCTTTCAGTGCAACAGACCATCGCCTTACCGATATATCGCAGTGACCTAGAAATCCGTATCTATCAGGGTTCAAGAGAATAAGCCATTGCAAAATTGGCAAAGTTTTTCACAGAATTCAAGATGGCGGCCAAACCATGTGACCTAGGAGCAAATTTTTTGCATATTCGTGATCGCCATGTCCTATAACATATATTTCATAACTTTTCCGGTCAAAATTCGTTACTTGAAAATCCGAACATTTTGATTGGTCGATGGCGGCCATCTTTTTTAACCGATGAACTTTATGAGTCATGATGTGGGAGAACTCTGTCCATTGATCATGTGTACCAAGTTTCACAACGATCGAAGCAGAGGTTTCAGAAGAGAAGATCGTTCAAGGTTTGGAGCTAAATCCAATATGGCCGCCAAACCATTCAACCAATCGAAAATATTTGCTTTCAGTGCAACAGACCATGGCCTTCCCGACATATCGCAGTGACCTAGAAATCCGTATCTATCAGGGTTCAAGAGAATAAGCAGTTGCAAAATTGGCAAAGTTTTTCACAGAATTCAAGATGGCGGCCAAACCACGTGACCTGGGAGCAAAAATTTTGCATATTCGTGATCGCCATGTCCTATAACATATATTTCATAACTTTTCCGGTCAAAATCCGTTACTTGAAAATCCGACCATTTTGATTGGTCGATGGCGGCCATTTTTTTTAACGGATGAACTTTTTAAATAATAGAATGAGAGAACTCACTCCATTGATCATGTGTACCAAGTTCCATAACGATCTGTTCAGCGGTTTCAGAGGAGAAGATCGATGAAGGTTTTAAGCTTAATCCAAGATGGCCGCCAAAGCATTCGACCAATCAGAATCAACTTGGTATATGCATTAGATCTTGTCCACCGGAACATATCCTGAAAGTTTGGACTTAATCCACCTGCTCGTTCTTCAGATATCTGTGACACAAAGAGGTTTGCACGCCTCTGGCTTGCAACCCTAATAATCCGAACGATTTCAATAGGGGACCTAGGTCCGGAGGACCTGGTCCCCTAATAATACCAACTAGAACTGCAAGCAGTTATGATGGCTTCCATATCTAGACTGTTGTTGCAATTGCGATAACATTGTTTCATGCGCAGATACCTATGGTGTACGTTGTTAAAAACATGACAAAAATTCAGAAATGGATTTAGAGCTTCAAGAAATACTTTTTCTTGGTCAGCAAGACGTGGGAAACACGTTTCTGGCCTTTGTTTGCGCCCTAGATGGGTCCTTCATCGAAATGAAAATGTTAGTAGAATAAAATAGGTACAGAAAACTGTCCCTGGAGTCCAGACAAAGACTTGAATGGAGAAAGTTGTGCTTGGAAATTAGTCGTCCTGACATAGCGCTTCTCACAGTATGCTTTTGTTAAGTTTAGTTTCAGCCATAAGCTCAGACCTACTCAAATGTCACGTTCTATAATACCTCTGAAACTAATAAGGCGATCATGCTAAAATTTCACTGGCATTACACTCGTAATACAGTGACTATGTATGCCAAATATCAGAACAATCCGACTCGTCGTTTGTGTAATATCAAACAAAAGGCACTTTTCACAAATTATGCCATTTTTGGCAATATTCGTTCGTCTATAACTCGAAAACTATCAGAGCTAGACCCTTAAACTCACCATTTTGAAAAATAGACTAGGATCTGGAGAATACAATGCAATAAACCAGAAGTCTGTATCTATCATGCTTCAGGAGATATAACCCTCTAAACTTTTAATATTTGTCAAATTATGTGATTTTTGGCAATATTCGTTCGTCTATAACTCGAAAACTATCAGAGCTAGACCCTTAAACTTGCCAGTTTGAAAAATAGACAAGGATCTGGAGAATAAAATGCAACAAATTAGAAGCCTCTATCTCTCACGGTTCGCGAGTTACAGCTCTTCAAACATGCGTTCAGTTTTTGACAAAATTCAAGATGGCGGCAAAACCACGTGACCTAGAAACTTAATTTTTGCATATTTCCCTTCGCCATATCATGTAGCATATATCTAGGTATTTGTCTGGTCAAAATCTGCTAATTTCAAATTTGACATTTGACCTATTTTGGTAGGTCACTTCTGGTCATTTTGTTGTAAGGATCAGCTTCTCTTTATCAAATCTGAGCGGGCCAATTTGACTGGTGACATATGCCAAATATGGACAGAATCGGTATGGTAGTTACTGAGGAGAAGATTTGTTAGGTTTCAGATGAAATTCAAGATGGCGGCTGAAACAATTGACCAATCAGAAACAATTATAAGTATGCATTAGCTCTCACTCTGTTCTGTCAGTCTGTGAAGTTTCAGACTTATCAGTCGGATAACTTCTGAGAAAAGAATGTCACAAAAATGTGCCAGAGGAATAATAAGAAAAATCAGAACAATCTTAATAAGTCTTCCAAAGAATTGGAAGCCTTAATAATAAGAGGTTTGCAGCCTCTGGCTTGCAACCCTAATAACACGGCCCGAATTGAACACATCGAGTCCCTCAAAGAGGCGAAACGATTAATTGCCACATTACACAGATCTATATATGCTGTCGACAGTGCCAAATTATACCGCATGGCCTTACTAATAGCATAGCGCGCCTATCACAGGGTAACAATACCGGTACTGTATATACAGCGACACCAAGTTTATTGAATGCATACGACCGATAGGCCTACACTATTTACAAGAAATGTTAGCGAGCTCAGCCGGCTATATACCAGAAAAAATATTTGATAGCATGGGCTGAACTGAACACATGACTAGTTTCCTAACGAAAGACGGGGAAAACGGCTAACCGGCCCCTACATGTATATCACACAGACCAGTGTGATCATATTGTCAAATTTCACTATCGCGTAGCTAGCCTATCGGCCGAGACAAAAAAACCTGGCTAACACAATACACAGCCTGCCAGCCGTGAAAGGATTTATACAGAATTATCGCGACCAGAATAGCCCAATATCAGGATGACCGAGTCCCGGTAAAACAATTCTACATACACTCAACCTGTGCAAAGCCGGCCAAGAAAACAGGGAAGGTGGGGAACGCGAAAAGAGAGGGCAAATGGCCGACTTCCACCCCGCGTTTGTTTACCGGAAATTTTTCAGACTTCCAGGCCAAAATAGGCTCTCAACCGTGAAAAATAAATTAGTTTTACTTCTGACAACAGATGTAGTAGAGATGTGTGCCTAGGCTAGCAACACCTACTGCGATATAGAGCTAAAACATCCCCCATTAAAATCTTCCCATCCAACCACCCGAAATCACGTCCTAACTCTATCAGTCTCAATCCCTATCTGACGATCTCAGAGCATGCACCGGAGATTTCCGAAGTTCTAGCCTCGGGCCAAAACCGGTTTAGAGCAGTTACCTCGGAAGTAACCCGGATGAGGCAATCGACTGGCATGTACGATTTATTTCACTATACCAGGGATTAACATTAACGAGCGTATATCGCTATCTCTACAACACCATTAAGCCTTTGTTTATCAGAAACTGTTCAGCTTTAGCTTCATGGCAGACCGAAACTCGGACGGACCACTTCCGTGTTGAATCACTCGTAACGGCTTTGCGTGCAGATTACGTGCCACAACAACGTCCTGTTTCTGAGACTCATTCTGAGTTTCGGTCTCCTGTAAAGCTAAAGCTGGACAGTTTCTTATAAACAAGAGCTGAATAACAGTATTTTCGTTATTTTGGGATAACACTATCTTAGAATAGCACAAATTCTAGTGCTGAAAATTTGGTCGCGCCCCGTGCGGGATTCGAACCAGCGAGCTGAATATAAAGGTAAGATCATACAGTATCGACTTAGTTTATCGTTTGTGATGAATGGCCTCAGAAAATATGAGTCGTCAAGCATTTTCCCAACAACAGATGGTGAATGGCTTGGGGCCGGGGCCTTGTTCGCTCGCAGTGTAGAAAGAGGACCCCATCGGAGCTAGTCTGAGTGCTATAACTGGAATAACGTACTGGCTTACATAACAATGTACACAATATATCTTGATAAAGATCTTTAAACATTGAATTTTTCAACATTACTCCATTATATCTGTCCCATGACACCTGGATCGAGTCTTAAAGTTTTGTGGTGACAAGTGTAACGAGGAGGCACAAGGGACAAGACCACTATTAAAAATAGTCCCGATCCGTTAACCCCCTTTAGGCAACCTCTGCCAGAGAAGTGAATTGTTTTCAATATTTTTCCAGTCTCTGTTGCGACGAATAATTGAAGGCCAGTGGTAGGTGATTGGAGTATGATATGTGTTTGGTTTCGCTGTGAGTTCGATTTTAACTCAAGGCCTAATAAGGTGTTGCTTTGAGGGACTATTGGTGCCTGTGCACCGCTTTCTGAAAGCAGAGAAAAAAGCCAAAATTATGACGTCATTTGTACTCAAGATTTCGATGGGCGACCCCCGTCAAGAAGTCTGTCCGGTGGTAGCACTTGAATTAAAGTACTTCTGGGTTATGAGGCGCCGTTTGTCACTTTCTGACTTAATCTATTTATTTATTAATATCTGGTATTTATCAACCAGATATATAAATCCGTTAAACATGAAGGTGAAATAAACACTGGTTTTAGTAAAATTTAAATCCTATATCAGCGAAAATAATGCGTGAAAGATTTATAAATAACTATTTTAGATTGCTAGATATATATATCTTTAGCTACGGTATTTTTTTGGATATAAATTTATTCAATATCCTCGATCAACGATCACGTATTTATATATCCGATGAAACGTATCTTGCTGATATATATATATTTCAAATTGTGTTGTTGGAGATATATATATCCTGTCATCGCCAAAGTTCTGATATATAAATCTTGAACTGAGAAAGTTGTGGATATATATATCCTAGTGAAACATGCTAATGAGCTGCGATATACGTATTACCCCCAAACCGCTGATGTCACCTGAAGCTCTCTAAGTTCGGAAGATTTTTTTTCATTAATAAAGTGCAAATTTCCCCTGTCAACATTCGTAAAGATAATTGGTCGATAATATATTTTATTACAGCAAGGCAATTCTATTCTGTTTATTTTGAAGCTGTTAATTTCCCCCGAACATATCCCAGTGAGGTAGTTGAATACAACAGGTTAAAGGGTACTACCTCTCTAAAATGGAGGTAAAAAAGGTCGTTTTTGCTTAATAACTTTTGATTTATTTTTACATGATACTACAATATCTAAAGGCGACTTAGCCTATATATCGGTACATCATAGTGTCGTACACTGATTTTCCAATGAAAGTGTGCGTAGTCTAATTTTTAATACAGAAAAACACAGCTATTATTATGCAAAGTAGATAGATAATTAGATAGATAACAAATTGGGGTTTTTTAATGCCATCCGTTGCGGATATATATGTCCATGGCCGCCATATTCGTTATATTCTTGACTTTTTTGAGCATAAAGGACCTTCTTTACCTCCATTTTAGAGAGGTGCATGCAGTTCTCTCTAACTTCTAGAAACATCTAGTATGATACGCTTCATTAATTCTGATTGAAACCAGATTCACAATGGGTAAAGCGGATCTGGTTTCAATCAAAAGAAATGAATTATATTCATACTTTCCGATTCTCTCCAGTTTTATTACATTAAACCTCAGCTAAATAACTGTAACATTTCCTCGGGTGTAACATTACTTCCTGTCAGAACAACAACAACTTTCTTCCCGGTGACATCCGGGACCTTTCCCGAGAGCAACGCCGCCATAGCAGCACTTCCGGATGCTTCGACGACGAGTCCGGCCAGGTATAGCTTTTGAACAGTCTCTTTTATATCCTTGTCGGACACCAACAGAATTTCATCCACATATTTTCGACAATGTTGATATGTAATCTTTCCTGCAAAAGATACAGAATTCGGATTTATCACGTGTTCTTCCAATCTATGTTTGGTCTACGTATCCTTACACTGACAAAAAAATATTCACACAATTCCACATAATATTTTCCTTACAAAATCCATGAAATTTCTTAACATGTTATGCAATGTGCCTTTATCATGTAGGAAATTTTTAAGGCAATTCCGTAACATATTGAGGAATACATGCCAGATATATATATAAATATATAAATATATAACAAGTTAGGGATATTCTTTAGGTCCTACAGTTAAGAAATGAGTGTTAAGCAATTTGAGGAATTCACCAACCTTCATTAACACATTAAGAAAAATTATTGATTAAATTCAAGGAAAGTATTCAGGAAAAGTACTTTGCTTGGAGAATACTTTATTCAGGCATTCTGTTACTGATATGTGTTATATGTAGTAGTTTACGTTCGAATAGTTTGAGTATTTCATTTACGATATGCTCATTTTTCTTGACTGAAAAGGACCAAAAGCATACATCACGGGCCTGTTTGTAATGTCCACTTTCCAATAATTTTGAGAGGAGACCATTTGATCAGATTAATGTCGCACACAACATACATATAACATTGTAATGCTAAATGAATACAATTGTCTGTATGATAGGTTGTTTATATTTGCTCTCTTTTTTTGGCGGAATTTAAGTATACATATTATTCCGCACACAGTTTTTGCAACAGTTGTAGTCGATATACCAGAATTTTCATTGGTATATGATATTGTTGTCTACATAAACCCGATATTAGTTAAACACTCACTTAAAAAACTCACAAACTTTGAGGCAAATTTATTATGGGCACTGAGGACTTTTTACCTGCATATGGTGGGGCCAGACCAGCAGCAATAGTCTTCACGGTGGGGATAGAAACCACGTGACCAGCCTTGAAACTTTCGTACATCGTTGGAGCTTAAACAAAATAAAAACCAAGTAAAACAACGCGAAATAAAATATTCTCCATGATGGGTCTAGAGAAGACACCACTGCGGTTTCTCATATTAGATCATAAACATCTCACTCACACCTGGAACTGTTAACTTTGACAGGGATGCCGTAATTCGCCTCTTGCACATTTTTGAGAGAACAAAGAAGAGCCTGTCTGTGCAGTGACCCGTTACTTCAGCTGGTCAGCTACTGGTTCGCATAATTTCACTTTGCCTAGGAGAATATTTTGAACTGATGATAGCTGGTATAATTTCATGTAATATTTGCCAAATTATACATTATTCTAAGCATATCGACACTTCCATTGAAAGAGATGGCAAAATATACTACATATGTATCAAATTATGTCAGTTATCACCAGTTCAAAATATTCTCCTGGGTTAAAAGATAGAGCGAAGTGAAATTATACGGACCAGTAAATGATAAGCTGAAGTCACGGTGGGGATAGATTTGAACACTATGGGATCCAAAAGAACCCGGTTGAGCGTAATGGGCAACGCTCAATTTCCCATCCTAGTGATTCAAAAGCTAGCAGACTGGGTAACTCTGGATATTGTTCGTCACAGTTGGCCTATGCTTTGTACATGGGGAGGAAGGTCTGAACTGGCCTTTGAACATTTGGCGAATATCCTATTTGAAGATAGCGGTAAAATGGGTATACTCATGTTAAAGTAAGAAATATTCACACATGATGAATAATCGTGTTCTTCCTCATATATTAATCATATGAATATACCGCTACCTTGGAAATTACAACACATATGAGGGAAGTGGGAAGAGGTGCTGACATACTGACGGAGCCACATGACTTCACAGTATAGTCTTTTGGTTAACCTATTCTAACAGAGAGGACCACTAGCCGTTCAATCACTGGGCGTGAAATCGGCGGTACGCTACGCAGACCCATTTCCATTACCCCAAGCCAATTTCTACGTTCACACTTCGAAATAGCCTTGATGTATCAGACCACCTTCAGTGATCAAAAACCTGAGGTGTAAATTGCACCTACGAACGAGAGACGAGCCACTCAGATTCCACACATCGATTGTATTTAGGGTGACATCTTTCACAAGTAGCTACGTCATCCCCCATATGTGGTGATTGGTTTGGCTAGATATACAGGTCAGCCAATCAATTAGACACAATTCGAAGTTCGAATGGATTCGAGCTCAATGACATCGCCAATCTAGGTAAACCAAGATGGTAAATCAGGGGAATACCATCTAGACGTAACGCTATGAAAACTTCGTGTGAAATCTTTGCCGATATCCCATAATAAGCCAATCACGACCATTTCTACCTTTTCTCTCTGACAATGATTGCCGTTTACTTCACGGAGATTAACATCTTCGCACGGCACAATATTTTGATATTTTCTACCCCTAACCAAACCAGACTATCCGGCGGGAGTAAACTCTTTGATCTTTACGGTTTTCCACGCACCCTGTCTGGAAATGATGCCATATTTGGATATTGTTTCAGGATAACGTTTATATATTAGACCACGTGCTACCGTGTGTAATTACTGTGGGCGTGATTTTGAAATTTTCTCAACAAGCTATCCACCTGATTGGCTAACAATAGTAGTTTCAAATTCGCACGGGATTTATATATGGCTGAAGTCAGATATAATATTTCGTGATATTATATCTGAGATTACTAAGATTGTGACGTCGCGTGTCTTATTCCTCTGAAGATGATGGGCCTAATACATGTACCAAGGCTATTTTGAAGTGGGAACATAGAAACTGATTTGGGATGAGATGATGCGGAAACCGGGCGCTCGCCGTGTTCGAAACGTAGTGCACTGACCTCCTTCCGGTTCCACGCCATACACTCGGCAATTAGGACACCTGGACTTGATAGCCGTAGCAGCACCAGAGAGTAGACCGCCTCCACCACAGCATATCACAACTATATCAGGATCTGGTAAATCATTTAGTATCTCCTTTCCGAGACTGAAAAAGCGAACAATAAAATAGCACAAACACCTGAATAAAGTCTTGCAGAGAGTGGAAAGTGATTTTAAGGGGTGGAGTATCGGAATATGGGTCTCGATACATAACCCCGAACATTTACCTATGTTAAAACATTGTATAAGGAAAGTACACGAAACAAGTTCTAAAATCTCAAGCTGATTAGAGAACCTACGAAACAGTACCTTCATTTCGGAGGCTGCTATTTTGATCAGTACCATATATACCGATGTTTTAAAGGCAGCCTTAATCTGAGCTTCCCGGTATCAGTCTTAGACGAAGTGAGCAGTGAGGTGTGGCCCAGTCTGAGCCTCGCCTGCATTTCTGGTGGATTTTAGTTTCTCCCTGTGCTACAATATAGTACGCTCATACTAACAGTTTGTATCAGTGACGTCCCTACTCTCCTTGTTCCCGGAGAGTAGGGACGTCAGTGATACAAGCGGTTAATATGAGCGTATAGTGATAACAGGTATACATTTGGTAAATACGCATCAAATTACCCTACTATTTGAAGAAGGGAAAATAATCATGCATCCTGTCGACAACAAATCCAAGCAAACAACCCATAAAACAATATATCTAAACACAAAAGTTTTTATTTTTTATTCATTTTAGGAGCGATTAGCAATTCTTAGTAGGACTACAGGCTGTTTCTGTCGCCAAATCCCTCTGAACAGACGAGTATTCTTTATTTAAATAAATGCATTTCAATTTCATTCGATTGAAAATGAATTCGTTTTTCTTGAGAATAACATTAGTTGTTGTTCGAAAACATGGGATCATTACCTGTTTACGGTTCTGATCCACATCTCAGGTACAGGTCCTGACATATATTCCAAATAGAGAACAATTCAGTTTCGCATAAATAATTTAATCTTCGGTGCACTGAAAATATATTAACCTATGTTTTCAATGTTACCATATTTGCCGTGACGTTACATCGAAATATCTTCTGATTCCAGGTGTCAAATCTTGGATAAATTAAAAAATCCACGCTAAAAGGCTTTTGTGTTGAATTGAGAAATAAATTTTTGACTCCACTATAACCTAACAGCTAATTAGGAGTTTTTCCTTTGTAAAAGTCACAAATGTGAAACATGATCTTCTATCTGCATGGAATATATCGATAAGATTTTCTCAGCTCACTCAAGCTAGATATATATCCTTCACGACGTTGAGCTCAGTAGTATACAGCGCGTAAATTGGGTCGTTTTTCACCCGGATGTAACTATGACGTCACAACTTCCGATGGTGGCGCCATCTGTACACTTTGTACGCAAGGGAGACAACTCGATCTGCCAGAGTAGAGGCGTGTCCTTTGGTACATGTCTAGACTTGTTGGTGTGTGTTGATGTACTGGGGTTTTTTCCTAGGCGGCCATGTTGGAAAAGGGGGCGTGCTTTTAGACGGCCATGTTGGAAAAGGGGGCGTGTTTTTAGGCGGCCATGTTGGAAAAGGGGGCGTGTTTTTAGACGGCCATGTTGTAAAATAATATAGTTCCGGCAGAATCACCAAAAGCTACCTCCAGCACAGGAGAGTTCCAATTGTTGGAGGGGATGTATTCATCCGCGGTGATGCGGTCTGGCAGCGGTTTTGGCGGTGATTCGGTCGCGGCAAAAAGCTTCCGCGGAAGTAGTCCCTAGATAAAATGGTCCGATGGGGTCGAGTGAGGTATCAAAGTGAAGCATTCGTGAAGGGGCATTCTGCGCATGCGCGGTGGCCCAAGGGTATGAAAATAGACGTGTTGCGATGTAGGGGAGTCCCTAATGGGCCGATGGAGTTGTATGAGCTATCCATGTGAAGCATTCGTGAAGGGGCATGTGATGGGCTGGGTGTGGGGTCGAAATATCGGCATTCTGCGCATGCGCGGTGGCCCAAGGGTATGAAAATAGCCGTGTTGGAGCTAGGGGAGCCACTAATGGACCGATGGGGTCGAGTGAGGTATCAAAGTGAAGCATTCGTGAAGGGGCATGTGATGGGCTGGGTGTGGGGTTGAAATAGCGGCATTCTGCGCATGCGCGGTGGCCCAAGGGTATGAAAATAGCCGTTTTGGAGCTAGGGGAGCCCCTAGTGGTCCGATGGGGTCGAGTGAGGTATCAAAGTGAAGCATTCGTGAAGGGACATGTGATGGGCTGGGTGTGGGGTTGAACTATTGGCATTCTGCGCATGCGCGGTGGCCCAAGGGTATGAAAATAGCCGTGTTGGGAGCTAGGGGAGCCCCTAATGGACCAATGGGGTCGAGTGAGGTATCAAAGTAAAGCATTCGTGAAGGGGTATCTGATGGGCTGGGTGTGGGGTTGAACTAGGGTCATTCTGCGCATGCGCGGTGGCCCAAGGGTATGGAAATAGACGTGTTGGGATGTAGGGGAGCCACTAATGGACCAATGGGGTCGAGTGAGGTATCCAAGTGAAGCATTCGTGAAGGGGCATCTGATGGGCTGGGTGTGGGGTTGACCTATCGGCATTCTGCGCATGCGCGGTGGCCCAAGGGTATGAAAATAGCCGTGTTGGGATGTAGGGGAGCCACTAATGGACCAATGGGGTCGAGTGAGGTATCCATGTGAAGCCTAGGTGAAGGGGCATCTGATGGGTTGGGTGTGCGGTAGGAATATCATTCTGCGCATGCGCAGACGCAATGCGGAGCTCTCGTCCAATCAGAAGCGAGTATTTCAAATCCGTCGCAGAGCTCTCGTCCAATCCGGTTTGGGTGAATGGGGCGTGACCTTTGGACATGTCTAGACTTGTCTGTGTCTGTCATGTACTGGGGGTTTTTCCCCACAATGGCGTTCACGTGGTTTGGTGGGTCTGCGCAAGTGTGTGTGTGACGTCACTTCCGGTTTGGGTGAATGCTCAAACACGATCTCCAACTTTCCCGGCCCCGGCCCGCCCCGGCCCCCCAGCGCACGCGCGCGCGCGGGTTCTCCGGCCGCAGCGCGCGCGCGCGCGTCAATGTAGGGAGAGGTTAAATCGACAACATAGAACTTATAGTCATAAACTTAATCTATACGTGTTGGACGAGTCTTCACTCACCGTATACACGCACCTCAATGAAATGCCCGCTCCAAACCTAGACCAAAAACACGTACTTGGTCTGTGGGCTGATTTCATTGGCTCTCTATTTTACTATAGTGCTCTTGCATTCTAACCTTGATGGGCTACATTTTGGCCCCATCCTACACCACTCCACATTGGGCATTGATGCATTATGAATAAAACACGCAAGACAGGGTTTTTTTTTGGTGAGATCTCTTTTTTTTTTTATTCAGTGAACAACAACAACGTGAGAACAACCACGTGAAAACTGAAGCCCAGAACAAGGGCCTTGTACATTGAAAGAACTGAAGCCCAGAACAGGGGGCTTGTAAACTGAAGCCCAGAACAGCGGGCGTGTGTACATTGAAAGAATTCAAGCCCAGAACGGGACTTGTACATTGAAATGATGGGCGGCCCAGTCATATACGAGTACATCTCGGTCCTCGGCCTTGGGGTACTCGTCAAACATCTGTACAATGGTAGATAAGGGTCTTCCCCGGCATCGATGGTACAGGTAAAACAAGCAATATTGTCCGCACACGCTACTGGTCAGGCTTTGCAACGTTTGACTGCTCCAACACCACGTCTCTGTGCCTTGATCCATGAAGTCTGTTAAATCAGGATGGAGGGGTGACAGGCCGTACGGGTCAAAGTATTCGCCCTGCTGTTCTGTCAAGTACACGGCCACCCAATGTTCACCGGGCTGATCCATCGGGTCCGTGTTGAGAACGTAAGCAGCAGGATACACACGGTCTAATGGGAACACATCTCGGGCGAACACCCCTTGAAACATCATACGTGTCTCTGGGTCATTCTCCAGCACGGTGGTTATCTGGTCTGTATCCATGTTAGGTGGAGAAGTCACACAGCACGTTGCGCGCCTTGTTCACTTGAATGCTGTTGTCAAACTCGGCGTAGCAGATCACATTGACGGTGCTCCGGAGGGCTCGTAGAAAGTGGATTTCCAACCGTAAATTGCCTTGCTTGGCCAGGGCCAGCTGATGGTCGTTCTCTAAGGTGGGGGTCAGATCGAAACAGAACAACGTGTATCCGTTCCCGTAGTCCTCCCGACTGATGAAATTCCCTTCGTCCTGGTTGATTTGACCGGTGGCTGTAAACAGGCTCTGATAGGCTCGAATGAAATTCGCGCGCCCAAAGTTCGGGGTTAAGGCCGTGGCTGGCACCTGTTGTCCATCCACATGCAGGGCCACAAAATTGATGCCGAAATGTTTAAAGTCAAACGGATTCTCTGGGTAGGCTCCACTGAAACTGGTATTTTCCACACAGGCCAGGATCAATCGCTTGGGTAGTTCCCCCAGGAACAGGTTTTCTTTGTTGGCGCTCATATTTCCAGCAGACACAGAGAACACTTTGGTTTGTACACGTCGGATAGGGTACTGGGCTGGTTTTGTTTCCAAGGCTTTCATGTGTCCCAATTGAACGGCTGGATTCGGTTTCACTTTTCGGACATACAGGACTGCGTCTTCGATGACAATCTTATAGTCAGCTACATGCGCCTCTACGTTAGTGGCCATCAAGGCGAAGGTCGGAGGCGCCCGTATCAGTCGGATTTTGATGGGAACCTTGTTCAAGAGGTATCGGTCTTGCATGAACATGTCTGCGTGCAGTCGACCGATCATATCCACCGAGACGCCGTTCGCGGTCAAAGCCTTCCGTTTGCTATATCCCGTATTGTCGTTCTCTGCGCCCATGTGCTCGGCTTTGTCCTGGTAGAATAAAGCGGCTGTCAGTTGAGATTTTTTAGCCTCTCGCCCATGCGACAACAGCGTCTCGATGTAGGCTCGATAGGGGTACGTGTTGGTCGAGTCACTGATGAGTTTGTCGCTGAGAAATATATCCACCTGTTGAAACATCGAGTGCAGCCAGAGATTCGTCGGGCCCACCGTTGCTTGGTCGGCGATTCTGGTGCCATCTCCATTGACGATCTTGGCTTTCACATACAAGTATGTATGGGCTAAATCCACATAGGTCGTATCCGCATTACTGATGGTGAACTCGATGGGCCCTGTTGCGTTGATGCTGGACAGCGGGAGATGCTCCACCCATAATCCTTGTTCGGCACTGGTCTGTGTGGGCGGGACGGTCCACAAATCAAATTCACTGTTGGTGGAGGGGCAGGACTCGGCGTGGATCAAGGACATGTTTTAAGAAAAGATATCCCGGGTCTTCGATGTGCGTCGTCGCTGGGTCGGTCGTCGACTGGTGCGTGGTCTCGGTGGGGCAGCTCTTTTATTCCCTACGGTGCGTTGTGCTTTGGCCACCAAGACGCCTCCCGCTTCTTTGGCCCGCCGTTTCAAGGCTTCTTTGGGTGCCGTACCCCCCAAGACATCACCGGCCACTTGCAGTCCACTGCGTACCGCTTGTTTGCCGATTGCTTTCACCCCCCGCGTCACCAAGGGCAGGAACGTTTTGACGATGCTCCCGAGTATGTTCCCCAGTCCATGTCCACGTTGCATGCGTGCACCACTAAAAACCGGAAAGCCACCCCCGGCCTGTTGGGCATAATAGTCCATATAGCTGCGTGCATCGCACTCGTAAGGCACCTTCATTATACAAAGTGGGGAGCACGTGCTTGTCGAAAATGAAGTGTCACCACCACTTTCCCGCGTTCGAATGCCACCGGTCGTCCCGTGTCATCTCTTATATCCACCGTGATCGTGTTGATGTGGGTTTGTCGTACAGGCAGGTAGAGCATGTGGGTGAAACTGTGGGTGACTTGATCTCCATACAACTTTTTAATGGGCACCACCCGTAACAGAGGTGTGTTGATATCGCCCACCATGTGGCTGTCCACCACGTCCGAGTAGACGTAGAGTCCGTACATACCCGACTTCATATCCATCGGGATCTCGCCTTGGTGGGCGGTGGGACCAGCGAACATCCGTAGATCGAAACCCAGCATTTGCTGTAGGATAGGACTCAGTACGACACTCGCGTTGGCGGTGACGATAAGCTCTGCCTTGTCGTTGTGTGCGTTGTAATCGAAGTTCACGTGATTCTTGAAGGGATAGGCTTTGATGGGTTTTGAAGTATTCGTGACCTCCCGTAGAGCCTTATAATGCAACAGTCTTGACAGCCCACCCATGAACTCCTTGGGAGTATCGTATTGGACTTCGGGGAGAGTGAGTCGGGTGCCTTTTCCTTCGTAGGTCACCTCGTACCACACTTCATTGGCTCGCACGTTGTACCACGAGTAAGGGTATTGGATATCCACGAGGCCACATTCCCATCGTCCAGGTAAATGCAACGGTTGCGGTAACTGGGTCACGTACTTGGCCACGGTGTTGTCAGGAAACACATCGAGTGAACTGTTACTGGGTAGCGTGAGGTAAAACATGGCGACTGAGCTGTCCTGCTGCTGCTGTTGGTTTTAATAGGTGTTCCAGACCTTGGGTGGTTGTGTCCGGCGTCGTGTTCGTCGCGTTGACTTGCTACGTGTCACGGCTCTGGAGATGTGCGGTGTCCTGATCAAGGGTGTTTTTTTAAAGGTTTGAAACGAAGGTGCCCGTTGTGGTAGTGGAGTTTTGGGGGGTGACTCCGGTTCCCAGTCGGCTTCCCAAGGTTGTGGAATCTGTCGTGGTGCACGACTCGGCGATTGCTGGGTTCGCTGCATAAAGGCCCAGCGGTGGGGGTTCCCCACCAATTCCTGTGGTACATGCATGTCTTTCAAGCCTTGAGCAAAGACCTCCCATCCTCGAGGATCCGTGTGCGATCTGCGTTTACGCATCAGGTCATTCACTAAATCCGTCATGTGGGTCCCGGGGACCACCTGATTCTGTACCAGGAGTTCGCCTTTATCATTCCAAGTCATGTTAGGATTCTGTTTCATCCGTTGTAATACCAGGCCAGCTTGTTTCTTGAACGATGCAGGTACACTCTTCAGCACTTCGTCTTCCACCCACTGTGGGGCTGTGGGTGCTACCCCTGGTAATGGCGGCTGTTGGAGGGGTGCTGAGGTCGGCGGTGTGTCACGTGGTGGTGGTGGTGGTGGTGGTGGTGGTAGAGAGGGTTTTGTATTGGTCCATGAACGTCATGTACCGTTGAAGCGTCTCATTGTACCGTTGTACTTTCTCACTGTCGCTTAACCCCGGTCTCTGTAAGATCTGTTGCATCTCTCCATCGAGGGTGTTTATGGTCTTCACCGTAGGTGGGACAGGGTAGGGCGATTGGAGGTTTCGAAGCAACCGAGGTTCGACGAGGACCATTTTTTTCGTGTGGTTCATTGTCGGCCGAAGAGTCCACCCAACACTGGACCCAACACGGAAGCGGCCAACGGTGCTAAGATGGCCCCGAGAAAGCCGCCTTTCTGTAACACCTTTTTCTTTTGTGTTTGTGGGACCCGCTTATGGACTAGGGTTCGGAGACCTGTCTTATGCTTGGCCAACTTGGTCTTCTGAGCCGGAGTCAGTGGTACGTTGCCTTTTAACAGATTGTACCCGATCTCGCACAGACAGCGTACAAGGTCAGGGTCCGCACCGCGTACAATGGTTCGGACCAACTCGGGTGGGGCCGTCTTCAATACACGGAGCGTGGGAGCGTGCTTCCGTACTCGCGCAGACATCATGTACAACTAATTGCAGAACCCACAACTCTGCCCTTTTTATCCACCTCAGAGACAAAGTCAACCCTGCTGTGGTATTCATTCTTTTTATTATCTCCATCATCAAACACACACACTCCAGCTGGGGGCGCCACTGTGGGTGTGTTTACATTATTTTTGCAAGTACACGTGGTGGGTGTCTCCGGGAAAGATGCCGGTCCGTAGTCGAAGGTGGTCGGGGGTGGCTTGCTTGAGGTCGAAGAGCATATACCCGTGCTGAGGGTTGTGGCATCTTTAAAGGCTTCCAACGCAAACGGTGTGCGGCCGGGATATATCTGTCTCGCCAGGTGCAGCAGTTGAGTGGTATCTCTCGGGTTTTTGAAGACCACCAGGTAGTGGGCATTTAAGCTGATATTGCGATGTTCTTTGTTTTTACTGAACAGATTCTGCACAATGTAGATGATGCTGAGCCGTCGATGATGGCTGCCTTTGGTAAAGAGTTGGGTGACCCGCGCATCCGTCTCCGCCATGAGATCATCCAGAACCACCAAGGTGTCGGGTTCCAAATCGGCCAGGTTGGGTAGGCCTTCCACGAACGTGATGTGGGGCATTGCTGCATACGCTGCCGGCCATTCTCCATAACACCACACGACTCGGGCAATGGGTGGGGTGATCATGCTGTCGGCGTGTTGAAGGAGCTTCCGGACGAAGTGCGTTTTGCTGGAGCCCGTTGGTCCTGCGATGAGACACGTGAAGGGATGCTGCCACCGAGGGTCCATGGTTCGAGGTGTATTCGTTGTCGTGGTAACCCGCTCTTGTAAACTTGGTACGAGTGAACTGGAGTGGTGGGTACAACGTCGGTCGTCGTTGTCTGTACACTGTCAGGGATGATGATGGGGGTGGGTACAACGTCGGTGGTCGTTGTCTGTTCACTGTGAGGGATGAAATCTGGTGGGTCTTGAGACGTAGTGGGTGTTCTTGGTGTAGGTGTAGAGCTTGGTGTGGGGCTCGACGTGGCTTGTACACGGGGTGTGGTGGTGGTGACTGGGCTCGATACGGGGTTGACTGGTGCTCTCTGTAGACCGGTTTCGCTGGTGGCTGGTGTTCTCAGTTGGTTAAGTAACGTGCTGACATAGGCTACGTCGTAAAACACACCTCCGTACAGCACACTCAGCAGGGTTAGCACTATCACCAGAAAGCCCACTTGCGCTTTGCGCGTTTTGGGAGACGCTGTGTTCAGAGGCAGCTGCTGTTGGTCCATAGCACTGTGGTCGGACGTGGAATGAAGGATGACGGCAGTGGTGTCTGGCTTTATAGTCGTTTCACCTGGTTGGCAGCGACCCAGGAATTGAAAGAACTGGGCCAGCCTTGCCATTTCACGAAATGAAACAGTTTGCCACGTCGACGTTCCGTTTTCAAAATCTGCTCCACCGTGTAGTAGTCTTGCTGTGTTTTTACGACAGGCTGTAATTCCATCTCGTAAAACGTGCCTAGCAACGGTTCCCCTTGAAGATCTTTCAGTTCATAGACTCGCCGCTGTCGGGGTAGGCGCCGTTTAATCAGGAAGTGCTCATCGCTCCAGTTGGGCAAGTAACTTTTCTCGAACTTGCCCTTGAATTTACTGATCCGTACAGGGTCCCCGACCTTGTCGTTCGCTGCGATGACCTGGGGTACAAGACACGGCGGACTTGGGCTTCATTGCTTTGGGTCACGGTAATGGGGGCTCTCTCTATACTCCGGTGATAGGCTCGATTGTAACCCCTTAGAAGTTTCGGGAGAACATCGATGTACCGCCTTGTATTCTGATAGGTGAAATATTGATACATGAGGCCTTTGAATGTCCTGTTGAACCTTTCCACCACGGAAGCCTTGGTCTCGTTGTACGTATGGAAGAAAAACACCTTCTGTTTCTTGAGAAAGGCTTGGTACGGTCTGTTGAGGAATTCCGTGCCTTCGTCGGTTTGCAAATACAAAGGTTTGCGCCCGGTCTTGAAGATGTCTTTGAACGCCGCTATGAGATTCGCCCCCGTTTTCGTCCGGATGGGTATCACCCACGCATACTTGGATAGAATATCGATGCACGTCAAGATATACCGATTCCCATCGTTGTGTTTGGCAAAGGCGCTCATATCGACCAAATCCGCTTGCCACTGGGCATCTATTCCTCCCACGATGACCCGGTTCCGTAGAAAATGGCGACGGACAGATCGATGTAAGGTATAGGTGTCTTGTTTCTTAACCAATCTCGGACTTGGGCACGTTGTATCCCCTGGGGTTTGGCCGCTCGATAGAGAGCCGACAAGGCACTATAGGCCGCCGGACTGTCGGGACTGTAGTATAAGTTATCCAACACCTTCTCCCAGCGCTTCATGGTGACAAATGATGATGGACCCTGGCTCTATCGTTTATTTATAACGGGCATATCTTGGGCCGGAGTTTCTTTCTGATTTTCTTCGTGGGCTTCCACAGTGTCCATAGTAAATGACCAGTCCAACTCGTCTGATGACCGCTTGATAAGCACTTGATCCACATCTACCACGGCATCTTCCAATGCAGACCAAAGATCAGGGTGAAGGGTAAAATGCACTGTACCTCCATCTAGCCGAGCCAATTGAGCAAAGAAAGGGCCGCGTCGGATGTACACATCGTGACACAAGTGGATGAGGTCGCCGTTCAGTTCACCAGACAACACCCGTTTGAATTTGGTCCAGCCCTCTCGGGACAGACGAATGTGGGCCGGGCACGGTTGTGTAGGGTCCGCATCACAGATGTCTCCCATCTCCTCCATGATATCGACCTTATCCGCATACACGTGCAGGAAAACCTCGGGGGTCAAGCTGAGATACGCCAGTATCATATGCTCCGCCATGGTCAGTACCTGAATGGTACCAGAGTTGACTGTCTCTCGTATTTATAGGGACAACCCCGTGAGATCAAAGGATCAGGTGGTCATGTCACTGGGCTGACTGAGTCTAGCCGGGTAATCAATGGCATCGTCGTCGGGTTCATGGCTAGACAGTTGTTCGTTGGGTTCTGCCGCTGCTTCTCTCAGGGCACGAGCCCACTCCAACTCGTCTGATGACCGCTCGTCCGGTGTAAACAGCTGGTCCACGATAGGCACCACTTTCTCGAAGGCTATCCACAGATCGGGGTCTAGAGTGAAGCTTCGCGTAGGGTCTTGGTATCGGCCCAGGCGTGGGAAGAAGGGTCCACGGTATACGTAGATGGCATTGTCAATGTGGATGAGGTGTCCGTCGAGCTCGCCGCTCAACACCCGTTTAAATTTGGTCCAGCCGTCACGGTGTAGCGTAACCGTATTCAATACGGTCTCAGCGGGTGACCAGCAAACATCTCCACGGTCTTCCACGAGGGTGACCTTATCTTCATAGACCTGTAACCCCACCCGGGGTGTAAGGGGAAGGATGGCTCGTAGGACGGGTGACATGCTTGCTCCAATGTCGAATGGTGATTGACACACACTCTGTCTGACCCTCGTATTTATAGTCCCACTGTCAATACCACAGCGCCAGGGTCAATAGGGCACAGACTATTGTGAGGCCAACCAGCCGTCGCTGGTTCCGGCGTGAGCGCTCGTGGTCCATAGGCCGAGCATCAAGTATGGCTGTCATAGTCCAGTAGTGGTGAGTGATGGCACACCTCTCCATCGAGTGCACTCTGTCGAGGACCGCTTCTGTGAACTCGTTGAGGATCTGGCGTCGCCCCTCGTTGTCGTCGCCATCTGCAAACATGGACTGGACCACTGCTCGGTAACCCGTGAGTGAAGTAACCACGGTGGCATGCTGTAAAATGCGAGTGGCATAGGGCTGGATCTCCGCCATGGCTCTGCAACCGTAGTAATGAAGGTGTGGGATGCAGAGGGACGTGGTTTATAGACCAGGTCACACATGCGCGCCTAGCTCTACGGGTGTAGTCCGTGATACGTACTATTCTGATGGGTTATGTGGCTCCTATAGAGATAGTACCTTATCGACAATGGGGACTACTTGTTCCAAAGCCGTCCATAGATCAGGGTCCAGGGTAAAACCACCTCGCTTCAGACAGAGGAGTCGAGCAAAATAGGGACCGCAGAAAATGTAGACGTCGTCACACAGGTGAATGCTATCACCGTGCAGGTCACCCAACAACACCCGTTTCAAGGTAGTCCATCCTTCCGGTGACAAAGACACGTGCGCTTTGGGTTCAGACGTACACCAACACGTAAGTCCGCTATCGATGAGGTCCACTCGTTTGGGGTACAACAATAGGGTGCAGCCAGGTGTAAGCCTCCGGGTAGCCACAGTCCCTTCTTTCACCTCGGGGTGTAGTAAGTCATCCACCGCGGGGAGTACATCTTTCAGTGCCATCCATAAGGGTCGACAGAGTGTGATATAGGGACCTCCACTCTGTTCCAACCGGGGAAAAAGGGAATCCTCTCCAGCAGTGCGTATGTGCACGCCGTCTTCCACGTGCATGAAATCCCTTTCGGGCTCTTTTCCCTGTAACAATGGTGTCAATAGAGTCCAGCCTGATAGCGATAACAAAATCTTCACCTTCTGCGGTGCGTCTTGGACCAGCTCCAGGTGATCGTCATTGACGATGAGGTAGACGTCGGACGTCAGTTGGAATAACGCAAGCTCTGTTCCGCTCGCTGCCATGGTGGGGAATGAAAAGCGAACGGTGAGAGAGGTGGCTTTATAGTGTACCTGTTGGGTAGGGTTTTATACACCGTGCGTGGCACTTAAGGTGAATAAGGTTAGAAATGCGCTTTTTTCTACTACGCCCTGTGACGGCCCTTCGTGAATGGGCGTAACCTGTGAACATCATAGGAATGCATGTACTAACCTGTCTGTGGGGACTCAATGTCGTTCACCTTCGTGTCTATTCGGGTACGTCCATACAGGGTGCAGTTTTCGACACTAGGTGACCACATTCCGACAAAATGGCCAGTTTTCGACACCGGACGTGCCGCCATCTTGAACCAGAAGGCGTACGCCGCCATCTTGGATATGTCCCATAATGCACTGGGTCAAAATACTCGCTTCTGATTGGCTGAGAACACTCCTGCGCACACCTCCTCATGACCTCCACCATAAACCGGAAGTGACGTCACTTCCGGTTTGGTGGCGGATCAACCCCACACCCAGCCCATCAGATGCCCCTTCACGAATGCTTCACATTGATACCTCACTCGACCCCATTGGACCACTAGTGGCTCCCCTAGCTCCAAAACGTCTAGCGGGACCCATACAGGGTCCAGTTTTCGACACCTGGTGACCACATTCCGACAAAATGGCCAGTTTTCGACACCGGATGTGCCGCCATCTTGAACATACGTGCAGCCATCTTGGATATGTCCCATAATGCACCGGGTCAAAATACTCGCTTCTGATTGGACGAGAGCTGTGTGACGGATTTGAAATACTCGCTTCTGATTGGACGAGAGCTCCGCATTGCGTCTGCGCATGCGCAGAATGATATTCCTACCGCACACCCAACCCATCAGATGCCCCTTCACCTAGGCTTCACATGGATACCTCACTCGACCCCATTGGTCCATTAGTGGCTCCCCTACATC
>JAVTVY010006847.1:0-40010 GCA_036873755.1 Hanleya hanleyi
TTTTTATGTCCATAAACACATTATGACGATATGTTATGTTCCAAAATTTAGGTCAAGGTCAAAGGTCAAGGTCACTGTGACCCAAAAATCAGGAATTTGTTAAAGTAGTGAATGTTTGTGTCCCTAGATTTATTAAGGGGAGAGTCCGAGACGATGTAATGTACCAAACTTTACTAGGTCAAGGTCAGTGCCACTCCAAAATTAGGATATTTTTAAATATCACTTATTTTTGTGTCAGTAGATCTACACTTTAGGGGGAGACGATATGTTACATGCCGAAACTTAGGTCAAGGTCAGGTTCGCTCTGACTGCAAAATCAGGAAATCTTTGAAATATTGGTTTTTTGTCGTACAGAATATTAAGGCATTGATGGCATTCTGAATTAAATGGCATGGTGTGCCGAGTTGAAACTCCTAGGAACTCCCTGGCATCTTTTTTCGAACTCAGTGGAGAATGGATGACATATGGCATGCCATACAATAGCACGCTTACGCTCAGCATTAAGAGGATAGAACAAGGACTGGTTTGCTCAGTGTCAGTATAATGTGACTGAGTGGGGTGTCATGTCTGCCTACGGCATGATATTTCAGTGGGACAGCACAATAAAATGGCAGCATTAGATTGCTCTGTTACAAGTAGGTACCCCTGCCCCTCCCTTCCCTCCCCCATCGTGATATACATGTAGCTGAAAAAATGTTGAAGCGATGTTGAGCCCTATTCATTCATTCCTCCCCATGCTGATTAGAACACTACATGGGCATGGTGGATCCCATTCGGATCACCTGATTATGCCATTCCTATCAAGGAACTGTTACTCCTGCCCTAATTTCAAAAAGTTCCCGGAATAAGGAGAGATGATGGCGTGTGCGGGCACATTGCTCATGCTGTTCAGGATATATAGAACACCACATTTACCACTTTGAACCCTACGGTAATTCCCCTAATAATTCAATCACAGGAAGTTCATTTTTCAACCCTGTTTTTCAAATACAGAGAAAAAGTAACAATACCATTCTTCATGTTCTTGAAGAGAAGCCATACAATAAAAAAAGTGACATTTTGTAGCTGGTGCCATGAAGAATATATACATGTAAGCCATTTTTTCTGCACTTCCGGTGATCGAATTATTAGGGGAATTACAAAAATCAAATGGGCCATGAAATTCCCTTTCTCCTTATGCTATTAATGAAATAGTTCTAAACTATTTGACATATTTTCTACTCAAAGTTGTCCAAATATTCTCTACAGGGTGTATAAAAAAAAACGGAGTCCTAGTACGATGACATATTTTTCATTGAGCAAAGGAGAAATCTATTTTTTTTGTTGATTTGTCATCAAGACCGACCCTTTGGGAATGACCAGCTGAACAATTCAATGATCTGTGATCAAGCATGTTAGAACAATAGCTATTCTTCAATTATGAGTGAAATGTGACTTGCGCCAGATTTGGTTTACATCATTCGTCTGCCCTTGAAAGAAAAGAAATACGGTGTACAAATGAAATGTCTTTTATCCACTCTGAATTCATTGACATTTTGAAAACAAAACGGTGTACAATTAAACTGTCTTTTAACTGTTACCTAAAGTCCAGGGTGTACATCACGCCTCCAGCAGATCTCAATGACCTGGAACAGCGCATCATAACAGAAGTTGACAACCTGAGGCAGAACCAGGCACTTATCAGACGGGCCGTGGCGGCAATGAATGAACGTGCGGGTACCTGCATCCAGAGAAATGGAGGACACGTTGAAGATTGAGATTCAATTGTCTGTTAAAAAGACATTTGAATTGTACACCTTTTTGTTAAATTCAGAGTTAAAAGACATTTTAATTGTACACCGTTTTGTTTTCCAAATGTCAATGAATTCAGAGTGGATAAAAGACATTTCATTTGTACACCGTATTTCTTTTCTTTCAAGGGCAGACGAATGATGTAAACCAAATCTGGCGCAAGTCACATTTCACTCATAATTGAAGAATAGCTATTGTTCTAACATGCTTGATCACAGATCATTGAATTGTTCAGCTGATCATTCCCAAAGGGTCGGTCTTGATGACAAATCAAAAAAAAAAATAGATTTCTCCTTTGCTCAATGGAAAATATGTCATCGTACTAGGACTCCGTTTTTTTTGATACACCCTGTATAGTGGAGATACATGTATACATGTATGTTCGTTTCTCTAAATACTTGATTTGATTGGTTGTTTAGCATGACCTTGATTTTTTTAAATACACATGCTAGATGCTATAAGCTTAATTATTTATTATTAGTTATTAAATTGCAGACAATTGTATATGAATATGAAGAAAATGAGTAAGTTTTACTCACGAAAAAGTAAATCCCTCATCTATTTTAATTATTTGCCCTCAAAATATAGATGAGGGCTGGTCATGCTAAACAAGAAATCTAGTGACAATGGCCTTAGAGGATGAATAAATGATGGGAGTGATAAGCTCCCATTTGTGCCAGTTATCACTGTTGAAAATACTTTCTCATGTTGATGTTGGAAGAAATAGGATGGACTCACAGATGGTGATCAGAAGCTTGACTCGCTGACTATAGAGTCTGTCAGTTATTACATAATTATTCATGGGGAAATAGATGAACCTTTTTAATATACAAGTTTTATTCTTAAAAATGCTTAAAAATTGCATGTTCATCGTTATCTTGTATCTTTTCAGGATCAAGAAAAACACAAAAAGAGCAAGTTAGATTGATTGAGGCTTACAAGGAAACATTGACAATTGCTGCTCAAGCTGTACGTAATGGAGGAAATGCTGAATTCCCAGTGGATAATAAAGCTGAGGCACAAATGAGTCGCAAAGGCTTAAATACAGGTGAACCACCCAGAGGAGAGGGAGGCAAGGACTCTGAAAATATTATAAAAATTGCAAACCCAGCAGCAGGCCCGTTACAGCCACCTGCTAATATACATTTACATGTGCATATAGACAGTGATACTCTTAAAAATGTATCAAAAACTGGCGATCTGGCCTCAAATCATTCCAGGTTGGCATTAAAAACTTCACCCAAAATTGAAACTGGGAAAGTGCACAAAATGTTGGAGCTTGGGGCACAGGTAAAAAACAAAACTTTACAGAAACTGTCTGATTTAGGAATCATTGCCAAGCCAAAGCCAGTTATTAAACACATAGCTAAAACATCTATCTTGAATATCACCATGTCCGAGGAGGAATTTTTATTTGTGATAAAAACACTGATGAAGGACTCGGAAGCGAAGAATCAGAAAATGATTCCAAAAACAAACTCATCGTTGAGTGGAGTTGCGAATTACCATGGCAACACGACTGTTCATCCTCAGCGGAATCTCTGTGATTGTTCTAATTATGACTGTGTGTGCTGCGCACAGCTACAGCTAACAAAATTACATGTGAGCCGGAAGGCGTGTACTAACTTCACGTTTTTAGCGAAATCACAGGTAAGTTGTCTCCCAGCATTATCATATAAATATATCATCTCAGACATGTCAGAGGTTTGCTTCACCTGCTCTCGATGTACAGCATACAACATGTGATTTCTATGACAGGTACTCCGTGAAGAGCTGTCTCACAAGGTATTTTTTACATTAGCTCCAGCAGGGTCTTTCTCTACCATGTGTCTACTGTGTACATGTATGATGGATGGGGCTCCAGACATGCCAGCGCCGAGTCATTCCCCAGCTGTAGTGGTTGGGAAATCCGAAATACTGGTCAGGAGGGTTCATATTTTCCGAAGTCATTAGTCACAAACAATAAATAGTTCAATACTGTATGTTCTTACCTTTACATTCAGCCCTTGTTTATCAGAAACTGTCCAGTTTTAGATTTGAACACAGGAGACATGAACTCAAAACCAGCCTACAGCTGTTAGGAGTAATTTATAATGGAAGTGGTTGCTCTGAGTTTAATTTGTCTGCGATGAACAGGACAGGTTCTGACATGTCTGATAAACAAGCGCTGATGTAAGATCATACAGAATCAAACTATTTTATTGTTTGTGATTAACAGCTTCAGGCCCTCCAGTATTTTTCCGACAACTACAGCTGAAAATGGCTTGGCACTGGAGCCTTGATCATACATCGTAGAGAATGACCCCACCACAGGCATGGGAATTTTCCTTCAATAGGTTGATAACAGACTTTTTCATCAAAATTTTGAAAAATAAAAAGTTGTCAGCTCTGTCTGAAATGCCCCAAAATGCCATATTCCTGGTAGGGGATGGAAAATTTCAGATTTTATGAAGTACATGTAGATTTGGCAGACTTTTTCAGTGGTAACAATTCCCATGCCTGCCACCAGAGCTACTCTGTACATGGCTTGTAGCCAAATATAACAGGTCAAAAGTTTAGGTGTAACAGGCCAACCTTGAAATGACCAGCTAAAAAACAATGAGATTGAGGGGAAAAAAGATCGCAGGCACTGAAAATTTCATATGTCGTGGTGTCATTGCTTAAACGTGTTTATTCGTGTTTCGACATAGTTTCATCAGTTTAGAAAAAAAATCATAATTTAGCTCAGCAAACCGGATTTCTCAATTCTCATCTTGCAAGCAGGGTCTAGGGCAGTTTCCCACTCGGACATTATTAACATAAATTGAGCTGGTGATTCTAAATTATGGCTGCGTTGTCATGTTTGGGAGAAAACTTTATAACGTTTTATTATTCATATCGTTAACTCATATTGAATATGATACAAGCATACACAAGTTTACACAAGCAGGGTTTGTGTTTCCACGGGAGTCCGGGAATCCGATTCCCGTCATCACAAAAATAATTTGCGGGAATCCAGCAGATTCCCGTAAAATTTTATCAATCTGTATCGAAATGATAGCACTGGATTCCCGTGGATTCCTGTGGAACTGTGTTGTGAGAATCTACATGTATTTGGATTCCCGTGAATTCTGACGAAAAACAAGGCCTGACAAGTACCACAGTAACACTTTTAATCAATAAATTCAATCGGTCAGACTGCCCGAGTGGATTTGTCACAGAAATAATGATTATGTTACGCGGGTTGGTTCTCATGCCGTCTTTGATTTTTAATAACAATATTGACACAGGGCAGCTGGCAATAATATGTACAGGTATACACTGATTGATATTGATCCTAAATTGCATGTACACCTGTACTAGCTTATTTATAGGTACGTCAGGGATAGTCAATAATCTGCTCTTTACTATGTAAACAGAATAACATAAATTAATCCCTCCTGCAAATCCCACATGTTGAAGGATATGGTTTGATAAAGCGACATTTTGGACTATACGTCATGCACGGTGGTACGGTTGAAATCGAAAAAGAATGAAATGTCTTAAAAATAAATTTTTTTATGTAATGACAAGAGAAAATATATGTACACAATATGTTCTAGCTCGATTGCATAATGACTACAGTTATGATAATGACTATACATGTAGTTATGACATGCATTTGAAATCCGCAGCATGTGCTATTTCATGAAAAAAAAGGGTCTAAATCGAGTCATTTAAACACACATTTAGACACGAAGGACGACCAAAACGCCATTTAACCTGGTTCAGTGGCATTACATCTCCACTGCTGGAGAATCTTTTTGGTCCAACTTGAGGGTTCTGTCATGTCAAAATGTGTGTTTAAATGACTCGATTCGGACCCTTCTTTCACGAAGTAGCACATGCTGCGGAATTGAATTCAATTCACGTCATAATTATAATCATAACACAATCGAGCTAGAACTTTGACATATTGTGTACATGTACATATATTTTCTCTAGCACATTTTTAGCACATTTTATTTTTTTTATTTCAACCACTCCACGTGTAGGCCAAAATGTCGCCTTATCATACCATCTTCTTTCTTGTATGAAAATTGTGGAGAAATAGCTTAGTACATACAGACTAAGGCCCTGAGCTCCTCAGACAGCTTGTTGTAAGAGGTAACTAACTGAGGTACCCCGTGGGGTTTCTGGGTGTAAAAAGAAATAGGAACCCAAGAAGTAGGACCCAAATGTTGTGACATGACTGAAACTTTGTTGAAAGCGATGACGTTGAGTCATATTCACTCACTCGCTCGCTCACTGATACATGTAGACAAAGTTA
The DNA here is from genome assembly GCA_036873755.1 of Hanleya hanleyi. Taxonomy (NCBI): domain Eukaryota; kingdom Metazoa; phylum Mollusca; class Polyplacophora; order Lepidopleurida; family Hanleyidae; genus Hanleya; species Hanleya hanleyi. The sequence goes on from JAVTVY010006847.1 coordinate 6,080, forward strand.
TACCAAACCTTGGCAGCCCATTCATCAACGAATCAGGTTTGGTGGCATGATTGGTGAATCTCTTTTGAATCATATTGGGGTTGAAAGCTTTAGTTCTATTAATGTGAACATGCTGACCAGTGGAAACGCTGCTGAGCTTCATTGTCCAGTATTGTCCTGCGTACCTCGGGCGTGTGTGCAGGGCAGGGTTCCTGTCTGCACATTCTACTGTCATTTTTTCCCCAATATCATGAATATACTGACTTGATGAAGTTACAACATTTCGATCAAAACTGGGGTCATATGGCATGGGTCAGACAAAAGAACAATAACAGACGGTTACTAAAATTAAAATAAGATGATAATGATAGCATTTTTCATGTTTTAGGAAGTGTTTTTCAAGTTCCTATTGGATGGTAAAATGCAGTTCAACGAAACGCTATCAGGTAAAGTATAACTGCATCAAACTTTTTGGCCCTTTTGCAAATTGATTGTATTCTTAGTTTTGGACATCACTGTCACCATAGTGATGCTGATAATACAATGGGGCACCATTGTCACCATAGTGATGCTAATAATAAAATGGGGCACCACTAGTACTGTTACCATAAAGATGCTGATAATACAATGGGGCACCATTGTCACCATAGGGATGCTGATAAATGGGGCACCACTCACCATAGAGATGCTGATAATACAGTGGGGTACCACTGTCAACATAGTGATGCTGACAATACAATGGGGCACCACTGTCACCATAGTGATGCTGATAATGCAATGGGCCATTACTGTCACCATAGTGATGTTGATAATACAATGGAGCACCACTGTCACCATAGTGATGTTGACAATACAATGAGGCACCACTGTCACCATAGTGATGCTGTTAATGCAATGGGACACCACTGTCACCATAGTGATGCTGATAATACAATGGGGCACCACTGCCACCATAGTGATGCTGATGATACAATGGGGCACCACTGCCACCATAGTGATGCTGATAATACAATGGGGCACCACTGCCACCATAGTGATGCTGACAATACAATGGGATACTACTGTCACCATAGTGATGCTGATAATACAATGGGGCACCACTGTCACCATAGTGATGCTGATAATACAATGGGGCACCACTGTCGCCATAGTGATGCTGATAATGCAATGGGCCATTACTGTCACCATAGTGATGTTGATAATACAATGGAGCACCACTGTCACCATAGTGATGCTGATAATATAATGGGGCACCACTGTCACCATAGTGATGCTGACAATACAATGGGACACTACTGTCACCATAGTGATGCTGATAATACAATGGGGCACCATTGTCACCATAGAGATGCTGATAAAATGGGGCACCACTCACCATAGAGATGCTGATAATACAATGGGGTACCACTGTCGACATAGTGATGCTGATAATACAATGGGGAACCACTGTCCTCATAGTGATGCTGATAATACAATTGGGCACAACTGTCACCATAGTGATGCTGATAATACAATGGGGCACTACGGTCACCATGGCGATGCTGATAATACAAATATTGCATCATGGGTAGAACTGTGATGTCTGTTACTACTCCGTGACACTGCCTTTGTTGAATAATGACGTCTGAACAACAATGGTTATTAATGTAATTCGGCCGAAATTGGCAGTTCCATGCAGGACCTTGTTATACTCTGCTGAAGTAGTAGTCAGAATTCGCTCAGTTGTATTTTTCTGATATGCATTATGGCAAGAATGTTCATTATTAATTCATTATTTTAATGATTTTAGAGTGTGTTCTATTCATTAGAATGACTGATTGCATTTTGATGATTGAATTTCATTTGGAGAATTGAGTAAATGAATAATTTACCATAAATATGTACATGTACATACACTGAAAGCTTTGCGCCAGTACTAGTCCGAAGGTGTATTCCATGCCATGAAGATCTCCTAGTGAAACATATTCTTATCGACTGTATAGATTTTAAGAGATTCTTTTTATCAAGCAGCTGCTTTAGAAGATCTTTTTAGTCTGGTGAAAGAAGACTGTATCTTACATGTCTTAGGTTGAGAGAAATCAGTTTGTTGCATAAGTTTTAAATTGTGTATGTTTTAATGTGTTGGATTACTAAGTTATTAACTTGATTACTTAGAATTTTGTTTGATCGTCGCTATATAGCTGAAAACGACATTAAATGATTAAACCTTAATTCTCTCTCTCTCTCTCGCATTGTGAAAACTTCCTCTTGTGATCATTTAAACATTTATCTCCTGTTTCTTTCTCTCCCCCTCCACAGCGGAGCACCCTCAGAGGATATGCCTGGGCTCTTTCTCCAAGGTCGTCGATATCTGTGTGGACTTCTTGAACATGACCTTCAAGGTCAACATGCACGAGGACCATAAGACACAGCTGACGGGCTGTGTAAACTTCGCCTTCAATGTTTACAATCGGACGATAAGCTCATTCCCTCTGGGCTGCTTTCAAATTCCTAGCAAGACGCACACAGATGAGGACCACGAAATACCTCTTTTGGGCAACTGGGTGCCATAACATCTACTGTGTCTCTTGCAGTAGAATGTATATTGTAGCTTAGTATTGCTATCATTGATTGGTCATCATCTGTATCAGGCCATAAGCTTCCCTGGTTCCCCACAGACACGCAAGTGAGTGGCCTTCATGTATGCTCGCCAATCGTGTTGATCATATGCACCATGTTAAAGAGCTGATGCACTCATTTTGAAATATACAGTAAATAATACTTGGCGGCAGATCTGTAAAATTTGTGGAAAAATTTATGTTACTGCTTTGGAAGTGCGATTTTAGTCAACCGCTCAAACACAAAACAGAAAAGGCAACTGAAGAGAATGCCTGATGTTACATCAAGATATTACGTGAAGATATTCCAAGTGTCATAGCCACTGATGTCGGACGCCGTGTTGAAAGCAGGGAGGAGTTCTAACACGATGTTGCTGGCATCATGGTGCTCTGTTTTGGGGACACATCAGGCACTGTGTTCAGTTGCCTTTTCTGTTTGTTTTTGAGCATTTGACAAAAATTGAACATTCGATGGAGTCGCAAAGGGAACTATTTCTCCTACATGTAATTACTACTTTTCCACCAAGTTGACAGTCCTGCTGTCCAGTGCTTCGTTAACCCTATCTGGCCTGGGGGGGGGGGGGGGCCATTATGGCCCCCCCTACCAAACTTTCTGCGCTATCTCCGGAACGACGAAAAATGGAGTGCTGAAACTCTGGGACTTTATAGTTTATCATATTGGGGTCATTTTGAGCCCAATTGCATACCCCCTGCGCAGAGGATCATGGGTAAATTCAAGATGGCGGCCACGTGGGGTACCGGAAAAGTGATGTTTTTGTCACATTTCTTCAAAATTTCTGCTTTTCCGCGATGAAAAGTGGGCCAAAGCTATTTTATTTCACATCACATAATTATTTATTAATTTATCATGCAGTTTTTGCGGAGAAATTGCATAAATAAAAAATTCGAAAAATCGACGAAAAAATGCCGTTTTTAAAAATGACGTCATTAAAGTGGCCATCTTGGATTTGTTTACATTTTCTGGTAGAGCTTGACCCAAGGGTATAATGTGGTAAGTTTCAGCCCCCTAGCTCAAGGGATAAGAAAAATAATTAGGGCCCCCCCCCCAAGCCTGGACAGGTCCTAAAAAGCCCAGGCCAGATAGGGTTAATAATGTTCATATTCAGAATGAGTGCATTTGCAGTTTAAAAGGGTGTATCACTCTGGGTAGCCAAATGGATGCCCAAATAGATGATGCTATATGCTCTACATTGCCTGCCAGATACTAAAGCGGGTACCCTATTGTTGTGGAAAGATAAATGGTTGGCATACAATATCTGTTTAACCAAATGGATGCCCTACATATGTTGTAAATGTTACTGATGTTATGTGGAATTGGTATCATATGATGTAAATAGGTGAATGGATGCTCTATTGAGCCAAATGAGAAACATTCGCTCTATTAGTTGAATAAGTATCATATGCATCGGTTAGCTGAATGAGTACCATATATGCTTTGTTTATTAATGCAAATGGGTACCACATGCTCTGGTTAGCCGAATAGATACCATATATGCTCTTGTTGACAGATGAGTACCATATGATCCAGTAAGCAAAATGAGTACGGTACCATATTATACTCGAATACCAAATGGATATTGTATGATCTGGATTGTTAATCAAATGGACACCATATGATTTGGTAGTCAAATAGGTATGAATTTGATGTCGGTTCTCTGAATAGCTGAATGGATGCTCTGTTGAGTCAAATGAGAACTATTACATTTAGCTGAATAAGTATTGTATATGCGTGTTTAATCAAATGGGTACCATATGCTCTTGTTAATCAAATGGATAAACCATATGCTCTAGTTAACAAAATGAGTACCATATTATACTTGAATGCCAAATGGATATTTTATGATCCAGATTGTTTGGTTAGTCAAATAGGTACCAAATGTTGCTCTTAAACCAAATGGGCAACATGTATGTTCTGATCAATGAAATGAGTTCTCTGTTCTTTGGTTAGCCAAATGGTTACACAGGCAATTTTTCACAGACATGTACTGAGCTGTACACTACTGAACGGTACTGCACGGAAAGGCCCACCATACATGTAGGTACTGAGCTGTAACTGAACAGTTCCTGTGTGATAATCACAGGTCAGAACTGAACTGAGCAGTACATGTCAGTTAGCAACAGCCTGGTTCCAAGTGGTAACTGACCAGTACTGCACAGTAACAGGTTGGTTACTGTTCAGTTACAACGCAGTACTGTTCAGTCCTGATCTTTGTGGTACTGTACGGTATCCAATCAGTACTGACCAGTTACTGAGTGGTACTGTGTGGATACGGGTCAGTACTGACTGGTACTGCACTGAGGTGTACCGTTCCGTGCCCTTCCTTGCGGTTACCATTCAGTTACCACACGGTACCAACATGTGAAAATTTGGCTGCATACCATATGCTCTGGTTGGTGAATACCAAATGTTGTTTAGTCGAATGGTCCCTATTTGCTCTGTTCAGCCATTTAATTTCATCTCGACTTTCATTTGGAGTCCGTGTTATGAACATGAGTAGTGTGACTGACGTCACAGGACCTACAAAGTAGGGTGAGGAAGATGACTTGGTCCAAGCATAATGTTATAAGTCACCTAGGTCAGATTTTTATCAAAAGTTGGTTAGCTCAGAACTTGCTGGTAAAAGTTCCCTAATGCATGTTCATGCCAAAAATCAAGGTTCTAATATCAACGGTTCTCCTTATTTTGCCGACGAAAGGATTCAGATGGACTGACTGACTGACTCACTCCCGGTCAGTTTGCAAATGAGAGCCTACTTCGTAGGAATATACAAACATTAGTTGAGTTGTTACAGAGATTGACCTGGGGTGTAATTGTGAGGAAAGAATTAAGGGCCTCAGCTCCTCAGACAGTTTGTCATAATAGGCGACCAACTGAGGCATCTGTGGTGTTTCCGGCTGTAAAAAGGAATAGGAACCCACCCGTGCCCATCTCCAGTGTATAAAGAAATAGGACTGAAATATTTTTGATTAGAACCTCCTTTTCTCATATTCACTCACTCACTCTTTATGCCGACCCGTAATAATGTAGCAAGGCTATGGTGGAGATACATGTATTCACATCAGCGCTATGGTAAGAATTTTTGTGTTTGCTCAAACAGTATGCCCATACGTTTTGCCATTAGGTTTATTAAAATAAATAGAAGTGTTGGTTGCTGAGGAGCGGGGGGGTGGTAGATAGGCTCAAATTGACTCCAATTTCAAAATATACAAATTCACAGATTGTCAGCCCTCCCGTCGTTGTTGTTCTGGAGGTTTATGTGATAGAAAATCCCTGGCCTGGTGGGGTTAAACTGTTCTGACAGGGAAACAAGTAAAATGGTGTCATCAGCCCCATATATCCAAGGCCTACTTTCTTCATGCTGGGTCAGTATGCATACGTAGGGTTTGTCAAAACTCTCAGATTTTGAGCAGACATAATTTCGGCTGAATAAAATAAAATACTAGCTTCACAGGTGTAGTGCCACGTCTTTGTTTTTAGTGTCATATCAACCCTTTATCACAGCAAGAAGAAGAAGTAGAAAAAAATGTTAAAAAAAAAAACAAAAACAAAAACGAAAAAACAACAAATAAAACTCTTTTTACAATTTTTAGCTCATCTGGGCCGAAGGCCCGATGGGCTTATGTCATGGCCTGATTGTCCGTCGTCCATCGTGTGTCGTGCATCATCCGTCGTCCGTAAACATCTTCTTCTCTGAAACGGCTTGGCCCATTAAGCTGAAACTTGGCATGCATGTTCCCCGCAATGAGTACACCAGAATTTGTTCATGCCGTGTCGATACGATTTTAAATATGGCTGCCATGGTGGCCATCTTGAATTTGCCAGTGAAATCTTGTCATCATTATTTTTCGGTAACTACTTAATGGATCTTTCTCAAATTTGGTACACCGGTTCCCCTTTGGGTCTAGTTGTACAACATGTGTACTTTAGTCCAATTTGAATATCCAATATGGCCACCAGGCGGCCATCTTGGATTTCCCCATCAAACTTTGTTATCGTGATTTCTCAGGAACTACTGCAGGGATCTTTCTCAAATTTGGTACACAGGTTCCCCTTGGGGTCTAGTTGTGCAAGATACCTTTTGTGGTCCGATTCAAAAATCCAATATGGCCACCAGGCGGCCATCTTGAATTTCCCGATGAAACATTGTTACTGCGATTTCTCAGGAACTGCTGCATAGATCTTTCTCAAATTTGGTACACAGGTTCCCCTTGGGGTCTAGTTGTGCAAGATACCTTTTGTGGTCTGATTCAAAAATCCAATATGGCCACCAGGCGGCCATCTTGGATTTCCCCATGAAACATTGTTATTGCGAGTTCTCAGGAACTACTGCATGGATCTTTCTCAAATTTGGTACACAGGTTCCCCTTGGGGTCTAGTTGTGCAAGATGCCTTTTCTGCTCTGATTCGAACATCCAAAATGGCCACCTGGCGGCCATCTTGGATTTCCCCATGGAACTTTATCGCGATTTCTCAGGAACTACTGCAATGATCTTTCTCAATTTTGATACACAGGTTCCCCTTGGGGTCTAGTTGTGCAAGATACCTTTTGTGATCTGATTCCAAGATCCAATATGGGCACCAGGCGGCCATCTTGGATTTGAAACATTGTTATCACGATTTCTCAGGAACTACTGCATGAATCTTTCTCAAATTTGGTACCCAGGTTCCCCTTGGGGTCTAGTTGTGCAAGATTGTGGTCTGATTCAAAAATCCAATATGGCCACCAGGTGGCCATCTTGGATTTCCCTATGAAACAATGTTATTGCGATTTCTCCCAAACTACTGCATGGATCTTTCTCAAATTTGGTACCCAGGTTCCCCTTGGGGTCTAACTAGTTGTGCAAAAGATTGTGATCTGATTCTAAAATCCAATAAGGCCACCAGACGGCCATCTTGGAGTTCCCATGAAACATTGTTATCGCGATTTCTCAAGAACTACTGCATGGAACTTTATCAAATTTGACACACAGGTTCCCTGTGTGGTCCAGTTGTGCAAGATACCTTTTTTGGTCCATTTTGAAAATCCGGTATGGCCGCATCTTGAATTTCCCATGAAACTTTATCATGAAATCTCAGGAAATTACTGCACTGATCATTTAATGTTCAAGGGGGACAACACAAGTTAGAAACTCATCTGTTGCAGTTCTTTATTAAAAATTTCTCACAGCTACTTTCTCCAGTTACAGTCAGATGAGCTACAGTGCCGTGGCACTATCTTTCTTTTGTTTTATCAAATTCCCAAAGTTTTGCAAAAATATTGATATTGAACAATGTCAGTGTCATGTTCTGTTTGAAGGAAATAGTATTATTGAAGGTGGACTCTTGCAAATGGTATTAATTTAAACTACTGCATCGGTTTGCCAGAGAAGATAAGATGTATATATTTGATCTGAGTGAAGGAAAGAAGAGAGAGAAAAACAAAGCCTCCCTCCCTTGTCATTTTTTTTCCCCTTCAAAAAGTGCCTGTGAAGCTAGACATGAATTTTATTCAGCTTCATGGATGCTCCCTCAGTCACGGAGTGTCATTTAAAATGATAGATCTACCTCAGTTAATTGCGTAGATAACCTAGTGTGCGATGGGATAAAGTATTAGTATAAACTGTCCTATTGTATCACAGGTGTGTGTGAGGTGAATAAAAATGAGTGAAAAGTGATAGATCTGATGCGCCTATGTATGCAGTGTTTGTACCAGTAGGGCTTTATTTTTATGTTTGTACATATGTAGATATGTATAGATAGAATTGTTATATGATGTGACCGTATGCTGTACATGGATGAAGTATTCAACTGTGTATCCCAGACGTTTACACATTTTCAACAGCACATGTGGCTGTTGTTTACTCTGACTCTGTCATATGCATGCTGCTGGACTTTTGTTAGTTGTGCAGAAATCATATCTTTCATCATACCATGATACGGTCATAAGAAATATTCAGAAATGTAGTTCTTTGCCAAATTATCAAGAGTTCACCGTAATCTGGTCTTTAGACAATCATGACTGTACTAACTGTATATATTCCAGTGATGAGTTTGTAAATATGTACGTAGCATATGTATGCATTCACACATATTCAGTCAATACTTCCTTCTTTAGTTGAGGGAGGGCCCTGGTATATTCATTAAGGGCTTGTAGCCCACATGGGGGTCAAAATTGACAAAAATATTTTTCATTGCACATTTCTTTGGTACATGTGATATATCAGTTCTTTTTCCAGGTGAGATTATTTTCGTGAATATATGTTTGCTTAGGTGTAATTGTAGCCCTCAAAATATCATTATTTTTGGCAAAATTTCCGCCTGCTTGAGTGGAGATACTCTAAGCTGGCAATTAACACTTGTGTCACACCAACACTGCAGGGTTCATAACTATCAGTTAATATGCCTTCGTCTGTTTATCTCTTTTATTCGTTGGTTGATCAACCATTTATTTCAGGGAAAGTGTTGATTATAAAGATTCTAAATCTGGCATGGTTATTATGAACTGGGTGAAAAAAAACACGGTACCTCAGTTTTCTTTATGGTGTTCTGGTTTTGGCACCAATACTTTGTTGAATGGTTGTTCTACACTGCAAAGTTAACTATTGAATGAAAAATTTGGAACTTCTCTGAAAATAAACGTTTGAAGACGGAGGCTCATTTTCGATGATGAGATGCATTTAAATTTGAATAATTTTATTCTCGTCGACTCCACAACCAATAACTTTACATATATTTTTCAGGGCATTTTTAGACAAAAACAAAAAATTGTCTACATTACCTCAGTAGTATCCCACGCATAGACTGGGTTACTCCCCATGCTTTAATATCAGAGAAAAGGAAGGTTTGTTATCAAATTCTGCTTAAATCTAACATGTTCAAAAAGGATTCACAGAGTTTTAGCAGTTGGTTATATATTGCGCTGTGTGTTAACACGTTGATCCAGATGCACCATAGATGTTATAATTCTAAACACAGTATCTGTCATACTTAGGAATCCGGAACATACTGGATACTTGTTATAAAACGTTCACATGCAGCCACTTGCACAGGTTAGGGGGGAATCCCGCTCTCTAAAATGGAGGTAAAAAGGGTCGTTTTCGCTCAATAAATCAGTTCACATAAATGAATTCAGCAAAATCCTCTCGAGGCGCATACAGACATATCTATCCGCATTAAATGGTAGTAAAAAAGTAAATTGTCATCTATCTAATTTGCATAATAATAGAAACATCCTTCGCGCTATTTAAACAACATTGACTCGTTCTTCACATGTCAAATTAATTTTATGACATGGAACAATAAATAAATCAATGCGCCTGAAATTTTGATGCATTGTTGAAGAAGGAATCAAAAGTTATTGAGCAAAAACGACCTTTTTTACCTCTATTTCAGAGAGCGGGATCGCCCGAACCTGTTGCACTTACATATAGGTAGGAATATGCACTTTCAAACAAACAAATCTGTTTATTATTAGTATTTACTTGGGAAAGAATATAGCTATTCTTGAAAAAGTAGCATCACCTGAATATACAAATGATAGTTATATTATTGGTTCTTTTGGTAATGTAGGAATACCAGTTGAGCCTAGTTTCAGATACAGTTGTCAGTATTGGACAATATATGGCATGTATAACATTGGACATGCGCTTAATAATGAAACTTTCAATCTTTGAGTTATTTAATGTATTCCACGTTGACACTTTTGACATGTGTGAAAAATATAGTTGGCTTGGCATGATTGTCCGTGATTTTTTAAATATTTTTGTACAATGATTTATTTATCTCATAGCTAGGTTGAATTAATGAATTTGGTCAGTAGGGTGCGGGGATGGGGGGGATCGGATCGTGACACCATTGGTTTATGTACAATTGTATATATAAACTTAATTATTATTGATGTGTCAGGGGCTTCCAGCATATCCTCAAGTCATTTGAGGATTAAAGTTCAAGATTTAATAAAGTTTGAGCGTTTTCGAATGTGGAAATTATTATCCTGGCTTGACTTGGTTTCTTTACCTTCACCGATGTATAAAAATATATCATCTGTATAAATTATACAGGGAGCGTGTCAAGAGTTTTGACGATCAAATTAGAACAAGGCATCCGAAAATGAACGCCTATACCCGTTCTTTTTCTCACAGGAAACGAACTGCAGACCGTCAGAAAATGAACTCTGGGCGGCTGGCCGCGAGAGCGTTAGTGATATGGAAACGAGAAGTCTGGTCGCAGTCAGTCCGAGGTGGATAATGGAGAGAGAATTGGGGAGGGAGTGACGTCACGACCGGTTCAAATGTAATGGTCGGTGGCGGGAAAACGCGTTGCATAGAGGAGAGGTAACGAGCGGTTGGGTGGATGTAAAAAAGGCGATGAGGTCATGCCAGTACAGGATTGCGCAGTCGCAGAGTACTAGCGAAAGTGATCATTTTGTCGGTACGCAGGGGCATATTTGAGCGACAGAGGACCTATATCTCAGAAATATGGCGTGTAGGGTGCCAAATTGAAGCCCTCCGTGCGTAGACCACGACTTGATCAAGGGCGTAGACAATGAGTGGCTTCAGCCCCCCCCCCCCCCTATTAAGGAAAGAAAGAAAGAAACAGAAAGCTACCATAGCAGAAAATGTTTATCTTGTAACATATCTTATCAGTTGTTGCTAAATAGAGGCGAAGTCAATTATTTATTACCAGCAATGCTGACCAGTGGGCTTAGCAATAATAAGATTGCAATCGGCCAGTGAACAAAGCAAGAGATTGGTGATATCAGGCTCAAACCTTCAAATTGAGCGACCGTCTCCGAGAAAAGAATAATGTGCTCCAATCCAATCGAATATTGCCCATTCGGACGAAGTGTTTCCCAACTACTAGCTTCAGTTAAGTGACAGTAATTTTTTTTTGAAATTATTTACCTGGAGAACGAGCGCCATATATGAACTAACGCGCGTGTATTATTTTTACGGGCTCTGTGTCTTGCTAACACAGAAAAAGATAGAGTTCTTGCACGACAAGAAAGAGGTCTGAAACTTCCTTCTTTAGAGTGTCCAGGTTTCTGTATTTTTAATGTTCGTGTATAGTTTCAGGTCTGGTATCTTCAAGTTACATTTGCATTTATCTAATTTTATGCGTGTACCGTATTTGTTAATTTTCCAGTGGCACTACTTTCCTACTCAAAATATGTCGTCTGCTAAACCACAGATTTTGAGAGGCGCATGTTGAGTGATTTTGTGGGGCTAACTCATGCCCACAGACGCCTTCGGTAACAGCACAAAGTTACATGCACATAGACCAAGGGGAAACACTTCAGTCGGCATAGTAGTTAAGAACGTCAATCCCAGACTATCCACAGAAGATCTCCTCGCTCAACTAAACAGTACACTAGGCGAAAAACCAGTCACAGGAGTGAAACGGTTCTACCATCGTTCGACAAAGGAGCCACTTCCAATCATTAGAATAGACTTGATCAGAAATAGAATCCATCTAGCTGATCTCCTCCTAAAGGGCATAACCATTGACCAAATTGAACACAATTGTGAGATTGCGCGACGCCACAACGCTATTCGCTGCTTCCGGTGCCAGGGATATCGGCACATAGCGGAAAATTGCCGTTTCCAAAGTAAATGTGACAAGTGCGGCGGAAATCACTGCTTGACCAACTGCAGTAAAACTCAACCAAAATGTGCCAACTGTCAAGGTGAACATTATGCCAGCTCTAAAGCCTGCCAAGTGTACAAGTCCCTTACTCAGTCACTTAATGCTCGTACTCCTCACAACAACTATGAAACTCCTACAGCTCAACGCGACGTCAATCAACACCTCGCTACCACTGATTAAACATTATGAAGAACGGAACAACATCGACATTTTATGCATCTCCGAAACGTGGCTCACATCAAATAACTACAGATACAGAAACTGGTTATCCTTCACCAAACCCCGTACAACTGCCAAAAAAGGTGGAGGAGTGGGCATCTTCATCAAACCAACACTGAAAGCAATCGAACGAACGGACATCACCGGAAACTTCGAAGGCGTCTTTTGTGAAGTCGAAATAAAATCCACCACCTATATTCTGGACTCCATCTACATCCCACCAGACGAAATCAATCAACTTGTCGAACTGGATAAAACCCTGGATAAACTACCAAACCAAAATATCATCCTGACAGGGGATTTCAATGCCCGGCACCAACTTTGGGAACGAGGTTACACAGGCCATGGCACTGCAGCCCACAGAAATGGTAACCTCCTCTTAAACCTTTCTATCAAACATGGACTGTCCATTCTGAACAGTGGCTCCCTGACTTTCCATGGCCCAAACGGTTCCAGCTCGGTTGACGTCACCTTATATAAAGGCATCCCGTGGAATACAAAATTAAACTGGCAAACTGATGAATCAACCCCCCTAAGGACTGCCCATGTAGCAATAGTGCTCACCATTGGAGAAACATCATCATTTAGCAAGGAAGCTTGGAACCTGAAAGACTGTGACTGGGTAAAATGGCAAATGCACCTGGATAAGGGCATGTCTAAATGGATAGAAACTCAACAAAATCTGTCAACCGAAGAGAAAATTAAAACCTTCAATACCACTATTCTGGAATGCGCCAAAGAGACCATGGGCACAAAGACCATCACAACCTATTCCAAACCGTGGTGGACCAAAAACCTTTCAAGACTTGTAAAATCATTCAGAACAGCAAAGAGAAACTTCAACAAACGGAAGGACCCAAACAATTGGAAAAAACTCCAAGACATCCAGGTGGAGTATGAGAACGAATTGTTGCTGGCAAAGGAAGCATGGATGGATGAATTTTGTTCTTCGTTATCTAACGATGACTCCAAAACCTTCTGGTCCAAGGTCCACAAACAACTTAACGGCTCACATAAAACTGTAGTCCAATTCCTGTTACGAAACGACGGTAGCCACGATTTCACCGACAAAACCATTTCCGAGAGACTGCAAGCCGTACATGTCACCAGACTACAGAAAAACAACTTTGCCACCCTCATCAAAAAGAAAGCCATGGAAAGAAAAGTCGATACCATCATAACAAATGAGAAAAACAACCTGAGATCTTCACATACCAGTCTGGAAAACCTGGATATCACCAACCACGAGATTACTCAAGCAATAAGAAACATGAACTCTCTATCAGCTCCAGGCCCGGATGGCATTCTACCCATAATGATAAAACACCACGGACCAATCACACTCAAAGCACTAAATATCTTAATGAATGACTGTTGGAAAAAGGGCACCGTCCCATCAGAATGGAAGAAAGAAAACCGAATCTACATTCCAAAACCAGGAAAAGGCCTCAATACAGAAAAATCCTACAGACCAATTAGCCTGACAAGCACCTTGGGCAAGCTCTATGAAAGAGTGGTAGTTAACCGTTTAAAGTGGTTTCTCAGGGTGCACAACCTAGATGACAAAAACCAATATGCCTATACAGAAAACAAAAGTACCACACAAGCCCTCCTGAACTTCAGCGAAGATGCACATATAGCCATGAACAACAGAGAATCTACGCTGGTCGCCTTCATAGACCTGGAAGGAGCCTTTGACTCAATTTGGAGGGATGGCATAATCCTTAAGGCAAGCCAGATGGGCATCAGAGAGAACCTGCTGCTCTTCATAGCAGACTTCCTCAAAAACCGATCGTGCAGGAACTTAGTTAACTCATACACCAGCGACTGGACAACCACCACTTCTGGGGTCCCACAAGGTTCAGTAGTCAGCCCACAACTCTTCAATCTCAACATGTCTGACAGTACCACCGACATCAAAAGCAAATCAATAAAATTTGCTGATGACATCGAGATTTGGCTAACAACGGCAAATCTTCTGGAAGGAGCAAAACAAATGTCACAAGACCTGACTACCTTTGATTCCTGGTGCCATGATTGGTTAATGAAAGTCAGCAAAGAGAAAACAAACATCATGTGTATCAGCAAACAAAATGTCCCCGTCCTAAATATCACAATGAGCGACACCCCCCTGAGCCTAGTGGACACTCAAACCTGTCTCGGTGTCACCTTTGATAAGGCCCTGCGATTCGACAAACATGTTGACCGGGTTACCACCCGCGCCCACGCCGCCCTGAACAAATTAAAAACCATGTCGACGACAACCAAGGGGGCCTCGACCAGGGTAAATACTCGTCTGGTCAAATCCCACATACGACCCCTGCTGGAATATTCATTCCCAATCTGGTGCACAACTAGCGGCAAAAACATAGAAAAACTACAACAAGTCCAAAATGCAGCACTTAAGTGGGCCACAGGTGCCGTCACTGGAACATCAGTGGAAGCCATGGAGGTTGAAACGAACACAACACCCTTAGACCTCCGCCTGCGAGAAGTCCTAGCACAAGAACATTACAACACATATATTACAACACATTACACACATTTTCCGTATTCTGAAAAAACCAGCAGATGACAACCTTAAAACAAGGCTTCTGGGGCCGATTTCTCGAAAGTCAACTTAAGTTTTTGACTTAAGTGCGTGTTTTTTACTTGGCTAAGTCCACTTTGCTTATCGACTTAAGTCCGTTCCACGAAACGAATTTTGACGAACTTAGCCAAGTGTTTTTTCCCCTTTGATGTAAGGGGCCTTAGAATGAGCTCTTGTGTGTAGGAGGCGTTGAAAGCGTATATAAATATCGTATCGTATCGTATTATATCGTATAAGCGGAGCTCTTCTGCGTGGAGATAAGAAATAGCCATGAATTTGGCGCGAAATTGGCGAATTGTAGTTATGACGTTAAGAGGTGTCAAACGTTAGTGTAATGAATTTTCGTTTATTGGAACGTGCTGGCGGTCTTATAAGTATCCAGGTGATGACTTTTTCTTGGAATTTAAAGGTGATAAGGGTGAGTATTGAAGAATTCGAGGACGAAATGACGGGGTAAGTACAAACAGATTTGTGTGCATGTCGATTTGCCATTGGCATTTCACTGTGAGGGAGAGATGGCGAAACCCCCCAGACAGAAGAATTTCACCACAGAAGAGGAGGTTATCATTGTGGAAGAGGTGGAGAAGAGAAAGGACATCCTATTTAAAGCCTTCACTGGGCCAGGCTTGGGGAAAAAAAGGAAGACTGAGGCCTGGGAACAAGTGGCAGCTAGTTTAAACAGGTGAGCCATTTTTTAGGGCCTACATACTCACCTCCACTCCCCAGATAGAAATGAGGAGGGGAGGGAGGGGACAGTATGCCATGCTAGTTCGTGCAGAAATAAACTTATGCATAAAATAATTACAGAACATAACACTAAAAGTTGACCCTTTGTTATCTGTCGAGCGCCAGAAGCCACATCGTAATCACAGAAGTACCGCATATCAGCGCATATTCACGACGAGGTGCAAGACTGAAGGTGCACACACATGCATTTTTCATGAGAGGCAGTAGGCCCTAATGCTGCCAGCTTCTGATGTTTACTTGCGCTAAAATAGTGAAATTATTCTAACAACATTTATCAGTGGCTGTGTTTATTGTGAGAATTTCTTGAACTGTTGAAATGGCTGTTGTGAAAAAAACACGTCTGACCTTCAGTCTCTCGTATGGCATGAATATGCGGTAATATGCAATACTTCTGTGATTACTATGTGGCTTATACAATGTGTAAGGGCCGCTAACATGTTGTACACACAAATGAACAGAGAGGCTGCTAAAGGCTTTCTCACCAACAGGACTATGTCTGTCTAGTCACAATGTTTATACCAATAAAATGCACCAATGTACTCAGAACACAAATAATGCCACTTTACAACATTGTCACCTTGATTATTTTTCTCATGCACCCAAGATAACTGGATCTTGCCTCCAGCTGACAGCCACTGACTCAGCTCATATCCTGTTAAATCTGACCTTGATGTTTGGCATGTGGTAGATGGAAGATGACAACATTTCACAGCTATCGTAGAACACGAGTGATAACCCGGCTCACTTACTTTTAACAGTTCAGTTAGTTTATCATCACCTCAATGGCACTTGATATTGGATCTATATTCAATAAAGAATGAAACCAAATATCAATGTGAAATGTTGATATTCGTCATCTTAGTTATAGATAAACCTCAAACTATTCAACAACAAAATGATTGTATTATTATCCAACAAGCAAATTAACCAGTACTTTCCAGCCTCACTACACAGTGCCTCAATATAGCGCTGATTCTGATATAAAGTGGGTGCTGTTGTGTGCCCCACATTAATAAATGCATATTATTTCATCACTTTTATAAGGCTGAAAATCTATAAGTTGGTTTAAGTTTTGTCCCCCAATAACAGCGTTATAGAGAGGTTACACTGTATATTAAAATGTTATCAGAATTGTGATTGGTTGCGAAAAAAGTCTTGTTACTCAAGGTGTATGAGACGCATACTATTAGATGTCGGTAATCAGGTTTTTCCCAGTCCTGAGGGCATGTGAAAAGTTATGACACTTCTTGAAACACACACCTGGGTAAAACCTACATAATGAGTTTATTATCCCTCAAGTTTTCTATATTGTGTTACTGTAGCAAAATATATTTGAAAAAGCATATGAATTAGAACCAGTGGGACAAATTCAGCAGGTCATTTCGGGTACGAAACAGTCCGCCTTTTGCTAATGCTACTGCAGTGCAAGTAACGCGCCACAACACCTGTGCTATCCATTTCGATCTGCCTTTGTTCGGAAACCGAGAGCATAGATTTTGGAACTTATGCCAACTTCTGGTGAGTTATATGTGGGAAACTTCAATGAAAATGATGCATTATGCAGGGGCCTTGTATTTTGATGGGGCCCTGTGAGTGTTTTTCCCTGGGCCAACTTCACAGCCTGGTAAATAGTAAACGCTGAATGCGATACTGATGATGTACTTGTAGTTCCATTGAAATCAGCTCTGTTGTTACATGTAATAGGGAATACCAGGCTATCAAATCAGCCTGATGCGCTTCGATCTACATGTAGAGTGTAAGGCCTGCTGCGACTGCATTCCGTTAAAGTTTAATGAGTTATTGAAAGTTAATCTATAAATATTCAGATATGGTAAACTGAAATTTTGAGCCTTTTGTTTCATTCGCATCGGACATGAATCATATATACATGTACCCTGACTGAAAAGGTTTTATGGATTCATACAACCTGACCTTTCAACCAATCACAATCCTGATATTTGATATAAAGTTGCTTTGTGAGATAATAAATGTGCAGATTTCCCCCAAAATACTCCCCAAGAAATTTAAAATTGCACTCTTGCTATACATGCATCGAAGTCTGCTCGAAATAAATTGTGTGTTTCCTGTTTCCTGTGTCCTAACTTCTCCATTCTTCCATTGTCAGAGTTTAGTCACACTAAGTAGAGGTTGTGCCCAAATTAGGGTGATCGAAAACCCTGTTTATGATAGGTTGTCGTTCAACTCATGACATGGAAATGAAAGAGGAGTTCCGACAAAAACCTGCACGCCACATTTTCAAACCCAGTGTATCTGACTCAGATATTGTGTGTGAATTTGCCTAAATGGAATGAAATTTCACACACTACTGCTCGATGCTTAGATCAATGAGACATGTTCAATTTCCTATTGATTGATCAGTTTGGCGGCCATATTTAAAATGATTCAAAATTAGCTATCTCCAGAACCACTGAGGCCACTCATAATTATATTTGTGTTTCCTGTAACATGCTTTGAATATTGACATTCGGTTCTATATTTTTTTTTTCCTCTCCTCCTCTGTAATTGGACATACACACCACGAATAACCGTGTATACTTAGTCTAATAAAAGTACCATAAATCTGTTTGGTGGTATGTTCCAATACATTGCGCAGCAGATGAGCTGAGTAGGACCAAATGAATGAGAAAAGAATTACTCTCTAGAGCACATTACTGGTTGAAACTGTGAAAATGTGCCCAAAAAAATAAATAAATAATAAAAAATATAATAATAATAAAAATTAAAAAGCCGCACACTTCAATTGTTTTTTACATGGTGATAAATAAGAGTCGGTCGGGTTACAGGAAACACAAATATTACTATGGGTGGACTAAACCAATTGATTGGTCAATTTCTCAGATCAGTCCTGTTTTGAATGTGAACAAATCTTCGTCCATTCAACATCACAGATTTTCAAGTTAATTGGTTTTGATGTTGAAAATAGCTATATGTATGTGATTCGATGTGGAGATGAAGATGGTATGTCAGTCCCAGTGGGGCATCACATCAATTCACCCAAATGGCCTCCCAAAGGGCCACTATTACTGATGCACGTATAACCCTTCACTGCACACAGTTATATTTAAATCTGTAATTCTCAGTTCTCTGCAATGAGTTCTGCAGTAGTGTGTGCTAAAAATTTTCAACGATTAATCCTATTATTGCATAACTATGGAGTAAGGTATCTTAACATATTCCCGATTTCAAATCTTTTTAAACAAATTTTTCAAAATAAATAACTTAGGTCCTAATAATGAAATAAAGAAAATTACCCACCACCCTACCTACCCACATAGTTTTGAACCTTGTTACCTCATATAGAACTATTTTTATGGATGGCCTAATGTGGTGATATTAAATTCATCACCAGTGAGGTGCACATGAATCATCTAAGCTGATTGGATGGCAGAAATATGAGATCTTTTGTGTATTAACTTCAATATGTGTTACTACAATGTAGCCCCAATGTGACTCAATATAGTGCTGCTTCTGATATAATTCCCCCCCCCCCCACTCCCCTACCCCATTTAATAAATACATATTACTCCCACTCTTTCATCAGGATGACAATCTATAAGTTTGGTCAAATTTGGTCCCCCTAGTCTACAAGAGAGAGGTTAGACTGTAATTGTACATGTATGCCAAATGGTTCCTTTTCAAGTGTCATCTTTCCAGGATATATCTGTATAATGGTCGATACTTAGAATATTACTTTTCTCTTTTCACAGCCAATCCAACGCAGGCTGTACGAGAAATGTGGGTCAGGTGAAGAAGAAATATGCAAATATCAAAACTGAAGGTATTGTGTGACAAAGGAAGGCCATCAAAGTGAAAGGTGGGGGGGGGGGGAGGAGCAATGATATACCTCAGTCTAACATTTTAAGGTGGAGGGATGACTCTACATCACCATCACTGAAAAATCGCCTTAAAACTGGCGTTATTATGTTCCATCACAACAGCTCTCCTAATTTTGGTTTCAGGAGGGCAGCGCTATCAGTGTATTTCTTCAGTTTCTAAAATTTATACTGAGCTACTCTTTACATTCATTCTTTTAATTTAACGTTGCACTCTCCAACTGTCTTCTGACATTCAAACAGCAATGCCAGCATATGCACATTGAATAGTCAGTGTCCCGGTCACATGATATTTTGTAATGTACATGAACATTTATTTTGGAATCACATTCAGATTTATTAGACGTATTTTATATTTGAATTTGAACACTCCCTCCTCTGACCCTGACATGTAGGATATTGTACTTTTCAATATATAACTGTTCATTTCCAATTTATCCATCTAGCTAAAGCAAAAGCAAGTGAGAGGAGACATCCCCCAACTGGTGGCGGTCCACCTCCAAAGGACCCGAAAGTTGCCGAACAGATGTTCTTGGACATGATGGGTGATGCACCAGTAATCACTGGTATTACTGGTGGGATGGAGAGCTGTGGTAAGAGGCACACTCTGTTTACAGACCTGTAGTCTTCATTTCTTCAGAGAAGAAATACACATAACTGAATTTCAGGCCAGAATATCTGAGTAATGATGAAAACCTGTAATGTAGAAAATCAATGGGTCATGTGACATCCCTTGATATGTTTCTTATTCATGGGGCTAAGGAGTTGAAACTTTTCACCATATATCTTGGACTCAAACTCTAACAGCAAATGTAAACAATCCAAGATGACCACATTGGTGATGTCACAGTAATGTCATATTATAAAAATGAATATTTTTTTGGTTTATTTCTGGGTTACATTTTTTCAATTTTATTCCTTTTAGCTATATTCTCTGGAAAACTAGCCCTCCGGCTTAGGGCAGCATGGTTTGTACCATGTTTGTCTGGCACAGGAGGTAGATTAAAGAATCAAACAGATTGGGCTCTCTGAGGATCCATTGTGATCAGTGTCTGTAGAGCCTAATTTTCAAAATTTTCAAAATTCAATTTTTTTTTTAGTTTTGGCTGGGTTTTTGTTGGGGTGTGTTTGTTTGTGTCATCGTCGCCGTGTGACCAATAAGGTTAGGTGCGACGTTAAACTTCAAACAACCAACCAACCTCTGGAAAACTACACAATAAATGAGAAAATAATTACATCATGTGAAAAAAAATTTTTTGGGGCCATTTCAAGTAGAAAACATGAAAATACTAACTTTTAAACACACCCTCATGACCTCCATTTTTTACCCCTTGGCCAGATTGGGCTGACGGTATATTGTTGTCACCCTGTTTGTCTGTCCTCTTTTCCCCAGACTCCCATATCTTGAGAACAAATGAACGCAGGTCGACAAACTTCTGCCCAATATTTTTAGTTATGATGTTTGTTTGAGGGGCATACAAACTATTTACATGGTCATGATGGTCAGTGTGGGGAATTTGTAAATAGTTTGTATGCCCCCTCAAACAAACATCATAACTGATATTATTTAGGGTTCAAACTAACAGTTAGGATTAATCGTAAACTCCTGTGACAAAAGTTCAGAATCAACTTCCTCTGCAAAAAGTAACATTTTCTTCTATTTTCCCCCCAGATGATGTATCAGAGGGCCAGGTGACTGCATGGGAAACGATAATCGTGGTGCCTTCATCCCCAGTGCCTGCTACCACCCCTGCAACAGAGCCTGGTTCATTGCCATCGACAATTGACTGGGAGAATACCATAATTAACTCTCTCCCCCATGTCCCCGGCCTCTCCAGTACGATTCCGGGTGTTGCCAACCTCCCGAACATGGTGACTGCTACCAGTTACCCTGCTGTTGGTGTCCTCGCCACTATTGGGCCTACAACCATGATAACCGCTACCCCTACAGCAAGTACCCCTACCACTGTGTCAACAACATCTACTACCACCACATCTGCAAAATTATTTCCTCCCCCCGGTACACCTAAGGTCCGTAATCCTCGTTCCGATAAGGTGGCCTCTGACCTCCACATAGAAGTCCTCATAATGGAGAAGAAGAGGATAGAGGCCCAGCTGAAATTAATTCAGCTGCAATTTCAAAATGAAATCGAAGAGCATGAGGAGAAAATGGAATTGCTTAAGTTAAAAAAACGGCGTCACACTTTGGAATTCAGTGATGACCTATAAAATTCCAAAATTGTATTTCTTGCAAAATTTCAACATTAGCATTTGAGAAAAAATGATCAAAATTATATCTCATGTTTAGGACATTTGATAATTCATTAATTTTGTTCATCAAAATGTATAAACATTCTTATATTCAGTTTTTCTATTTGAGCAAATTCAATATCTCTTCATGCTCTGGCAGTGTTATTCTTGGGTATTTTTAAAGTGAAATTTTTCTCTTAAGGGGCATGACCAGTAACGTGACATGTTGATGATGGGAAAAGGTAGAATATCTCAAAATTAGCTAAATATATCAAGCTTTAACTTAACATCAATCAAGCTTTTTTGATGCAATAGTGTTTAAAATTAATTCATATTTAAATAGTAACCGCTGGAAACACAGTTGTGAACTTTCTCCATTCTCCATACACATGCAAGATCTTTAATAAGTATGGCAGAAAATTTCATACAGTTTTCTTAGGGGTATCAAATGTCCTAAAGATGTTATTTGTAAACAGGTGATTAAGATTTATATATTCTATTTCAGTGAAACCTCTTCTTTCTGTCAAAATGAAGGTTTTCAATGTACTGATCTGTTACTGCTCTTGCCCCTTAACTTCAACAGCTATACTTCAGTTCACAGAAGAACTAATAATATCTTATTTGTGTTCAACACTGGGTAAGTAACCCATGCTTTAATATTTGTATTGTAATATCTACATGTCATATTGTACATCTGATCACAGTTATCTCTTGGAAATAAAATGTAAATTTAGAGTTATAAATTCAAAGGAAATACATTCAACAGCTAACTTGTGTATCACAGTTATTTTGGATTGTAATCACATACATCAGTTAAGGCTACTGAGCCACCCTGGGATTAATTTTGCACCCCCACGATCTCAACAGCAATGATGAGGACACAAATCTATGGCAGTATGCATATTTATATAAAAAAAAAATGCCAAATATCCAGTATTGAAGCTTCTTGAAGTGTGAATGTGGTACTTTTGCAAGTTTATGTCATATTAAATATAACCTTCCAAATTATAGGATTTTTACCGTTTTATTTTATGACTTTAAATGTAACAATTTCAATGTTATACATGAGCACATGACTTACATCACAGGATCTACGAAGTATGGTAGGCATTAGGACTCCGACGCGAACTGAACTCGTGGAAATTCCCACCCCCAGTTGAAATTCTGCCTATATTAAGATGGGCACTGCCCAAGTCAGAATCACCAGTGATTTTCATCAAAAATCACCAGAAATTTTCATCAAGAATCACAAGAAATTTTCATCAGAAGTAGGTCAGCTCAGAACTTGCTGGTAACAGTCTTCTAATGCACCTTCGTGCAAAAAAATTAAGGTTCTAATGTCAACGGTTGTCCTTATTTTGCCGACGAAAGGATTCGGATGGACTGACTGAGTCAATACCGGACAATTTGCAAATGAGAGCCTACTTCGTAAGAATTAAGGTCAGTTTAGGGCACAGTGCCACAAGCATGTCGGAAGTTGACATTATTATGGAACTATTAACCATGTCACAAATCAACAATGTTGCAAATTTGTTCAATTCTCTGCGTCACTGCGACATCAACGCGACATCCCATATCCATGCAGGACGCTAGAACTATGACGTCATCTCTGACGTCAAAAGAGTCAGTAGAGATTTTTCTCCCACAGTAGAAAGCTGCCTTTGCATCCTCCGAGGCAGACTATCAGTGCAATGTTGAGGAAAAACTTTATTACATTTTATTATTCACATCGTTACCTTGAATATGACGTACTCTTGAAACACAAGTATCCCAGTTATACTTTAAAATGTAGGCCTGCATAATG
The DNA here is from genome assembly GCA_036873755.1 of Hanleya hanleyi. Lineage (NCBI taxonomy): Eukaryota > Metazoa > Mollusca > Polyplacophora > Lepidopleurida > Hanleyidae > Hanleya > Hanleya hanleyi. The sequence goes on from JAVTVY010006847.1 coordinate 29,766, forward strand.
TGTAGGCTAAAATCTATCATTTTAAAATAGGGAGTGTCAATTTCATATCTTTCAGGAGGGAGGGTCCTAGTATTATGTTACATGTTTATGTATTTGGGAGTCGTTTTGACATGGGGTGTCCCCGAGACTCCTACCTTACCTAGCTATTGCCTCATACTGCCATTGGTCTGCAGCATCATCGTTGCTGTGGAAAGATATCTTGGTACTGTAGATATTTGTAAAATATATCTGTCTCTCAAGGGGTGCAATATCCTTACACATGTACGAGCCATATGTGTCCATATATATTTTGAAAAATCAGATTATAGTGCATGTACGTGCACATCTTTTATCCCAGCTCTATCACAATAATGCTTTAGGATACAGTAATTGTCTTAAATTCACCTAATAATTTGATCACCGGAAGTGCATCAAAAATGGCATAAATCTGGCAATATTCTACATGGCACCAGCTACAAAGTGTCACATTTTGTCATTATATGACTTTCCTTCAATTTGAATGAAGAATGGAAATGTTTCTCCGTGTTTGAATAACAGAGTTGAAAATTGAACTTCCTGTGATTGAATTATTAGGGGAATTACCGAACTCCATTTATACCTGGCTGGTATTCTGTATTCAGATTTTGTATAAAAATACAAATTATCACATGTATGTACAATTTGTTCACATAGGATTATTTTATGATATCATCTCAGAGTATACAGCTCTGAATATCTGATAAAATTGTATACCCCCAGTACGAAGTAGCCATGAGGCACTAAGTGTTTACTCAGTCTGTCTGTCTGTCTGACCATCGCATGAATTCTTATCTAGAATTATCATGTTTTTAACTCAATCTGGAATTAAGGCATTTGCGTTCATGGAATGGATGTCCTTTTCATAGATCAAGCTCTTTAGCCCTATAAAGTCATATTATACGGAGCTAATTATAGACAAATAATACTATATGGTACAGTCTCAATAATTTAATCACCGTTACACATCCTTTCAACTCGGTTAAAGATGTAATCAGCCTCAAATTTAGGCTGAAATCGATTTCTCTCAAACTCTGCGAAAGTGACATATGTGACAACAGGTATAAAATGAAACACACTTGACCACAAAAAACTGAACTTGTTCCTACCATTCACGAGAAATAGAAGAAACCGATCTTTTAAAATAAACGGCATGGCACGGCAGTGTCAACAAGCGTATACACATGCGATAGGCAACGTATGCTATGCGACATAACCGAACCTAATGCACGAGCCATGACGTTATTCCATGGCTGCAGCTGTTCAGCATTCAGATGCGTGAGCGTCGCTACGTCACTGATACGTCACGCGGTGACGTAATTTTCCTCTCAGTGTACCTGAGATGGTGAAACAGAAAACTTGTTGAAGCGGGCAGAGTTTCAAATTTCTCTGACAAGTTATTCTTGCATTCGTTGTATATGGTGATCCCATTATCAAAGATGTAATAAATATGATACTTTAGTAATCTTCCCCGCTGAAAAATACACAGGGGAGATTTTGCAAAATCCATCGATTTTGAGGCTGATTACATCTTTAAATAGAAAAGTTAGACCGATGCCATGGGCATATTTCTTTGCCAACATGTCCTACATTAACCCAGTTGACAGCAATTTAGACAACGATAAACTGAAAATTGGTAGAGAATTTCCTGTACGGGTACCGGTACTCATAGTGTGTTAAGAATTGATATAATTCTTGGAAACTTTACCATTTTACCATACCCTGCTTCCCATAATATTTAGCAGGACTGAGCATTTTGTCTACTGCTTTCATTGGCTTAGTTGTAACTATAGTTTCACAAATTGAATTACCATGGCAACCAGTACATCAGTTATGAATTTATTTCAGATAATTTTAAAGTTCAATTTAAAGTTGTTTCATATTCCAGGATAAAAAGTTTGCAACTAGAATTCTAAAATAAAAAAACCTGTTGCTATGGTAAACATATTTCTTAACATAATAGGAATGTTTAAGTGTGTGGATGAATTTGATATATAATTTAAGTATTATTATGGTTAGTTGCAAGTTATTCACCATCACATTTATACAATTTAGAAAGTATGATATGCATAGGAAAAATGTGCCTTTGAAATAACATGTATTTCATTTGGTAGATGTGCGCTCTAGACAGTACTGAATGATTTTTTTATTGTGAAAATATTATAAATATCTGCTAAGAATACTACTTACATGTATAGCTTAAAAAATAATATACATGTATCGGATTACTTTTACTTGTAATTTAAGTTTAGGATACTTTAGATACATTTGGGCAATATGAGACCTATCCCTGACTGCAAGTGGATTAGTGTAAATATCATAAAATGGGCACACTAAACACAGATTCAATTGGTAAGATCAACAAGTAACATATTATTATCCTGCGAGGAGGAAAAGGAAATTTGACTGTTTGAACACACCACATGTATCTCTGAGAGGAATACTTCCAGGGTTGTTTGTGTAACTAAGGGTAATACATTGCAGCGATGTCGTCCCGGAAACGCTTTCCCTGTTGCCGTTCATCTCCATTATACACATAATCATCATCATCTTGTGGTGGGTAGTCACCTTCATCATCGATATCGTGGAAATGAACGGCAATATTGTGCAGCAGGACAGCAACACAAACAACCCTGCAAGCTTTTTCAGGAGACACACGAAGCATGTTCAAACAGGCAAATTTCCTTTTCAGGATTCCAAAACTTTGCTCGATGATCACTCGGGTCTTAACAAGGCCTTTGTTAAATCGACCCTGGCTTCGTCCTTGAGGGTTAGGGTAAGGGACCATCAGATACTTTCGGCAGGGATATCCACTATCTCCTAATAATATCCCTTTGTGTGTACCTGTGAATAAAATTATAGAAAAACATATACAATTATTACTTCCATCTGTCTGTCCAGCATCAATATTTAAACTTATCTGCATTTCAACTGTGATAATTTAGACATATTCATGTTTTTACATGTACTGTTGCAATTAATAATATTATTAAAGTTTCATTCAATATTTCAAGTTTATTCGACCTTTTCTTTACTCTTTTTGCCTGTCCCTAAAGCCCTCACATACTAGTGATTTATTGATCACATATTCTAAAAAATAAATAAAATAATAATAATAATAAAACCTGACCGGTATTTAGTATACAATTTAGGTATATATTTGATCATTGGTGCCATTGTGAGTGCTATAGGCATGTCCTGTTCATTGCGGGTGGCCGAGTGGTAAAAGGTGCTTCGCTGGTGACCGCTACCCTCACACCGCACGGGTTCGAGCCCAGCTGGTCCATGTGTGAAAGTTACTTGCCGAAGGGCGGTGGTTCTCTCCGGGTACTCCGGCTTCCTCCACCAATCAAACTGTCTGTCACCATATGAGTGAAACAAACTTGAGTGTGACATTAAGCCAAATTCCCTCCCTCCCTCCCTCCGGTTCACTGCCAAAAAGAGTTTTGTCCATCTGTTTGTGTATTACCAGTTCTAGGTTATGGATCACACTCTGAGCAGTGTAATTTGAATCTCCAGTTCCAGATCATATGGTTGGGAACCAATCTAAGCTGCCCATGGGGTAAAAAGATCAAACCCATTCCTTTTGAGGTCAACAGTCAAGGTATTGTGACCTCAACACCAGGAAGTACTTTAAAATGTATATATATCTGTTGGTATGAACTTCAGTTCAAAGCAGAAAGAGGAATTTGATCAAATATTAGGTACTGTAATATATGGTAATTACCTCGATGCTATATTATCAGTTCTCTGAAATTGACTGCGATCAACCTTAATATTGGAGGAAACAAACAAACATTGATTTGGAGGTCATGGACAAGGCTGCATACAACGTAACATTGGGAGAGACCAGTTAAATGTTGCACACCAAAATTATACATAGATTGGCAAGTCTGTACTTGGGATGACAAATCTGCAGGCATATTGTGAAATGTTTCTATTTCATAACTATTATCATTATATTCAGTTCAGAAATGTGACCAGTCACCTTTGAAGTGACAGATCAAGATTTGGTACGGCTCATAGCATTGGACACGCCGGTTCTCCTCACATCACCGAAGTTAAGCAATGTTAAGCTCAGTCAATTCTTGGAGTGAGTGAGTGAATGATTTAACGTCGCTTTCAACTATATTTCAGTCATATCACGACGTTGGGTCCTATTACTTTTCACACCCGGGAACCACACGGGTGGGGTCCTATTCCTTTTCACACCCGGGAATCCCACGGGTGCCTCAGTTAGTCGCCTATTACGACAAGCTGTCTGAGGAGTTGAGGTCTATTCTTGCTATGACCTGCGGTGTGCACAACGACATCACAGGTCAATCCCCGGAAGCCCCACGGGGCGTCAATTCTTGGATGGGTGACCAGGTTCTGTACTGGCTGGGATGATCCGTGTCCAGGGTAATAGGAACTATGTGCACTCTCGTGTTCTGGAACATGTAGGCACCGTCATGATATGACTGAAACAAGGTTGAAAACAACGTTAACCCCTACTACTCACTCACTCTGTAATATAACGGCACATATTAAATACATGTAAAACATTTGCACTTGCCTCTCTCCATTTCCCTGCCAATTTCACTCTCTTTCAGTATCCGAGAATCATGCACTGATCCTGGCCACTTCGCTACAACATTTGTGAACCTATACCAGGGGTCACAGATCATCTGAAATAAAAGACCTACACTAAAACTGTTGCCGTATGGTATTTCAAAAAGAAAAATTCTTTTTTTCAGCAAAACTTTGCATGTTATCAAAAATATTATTAAATATTAAAAAAGTCAATTACGGGTCAAATTAGAGGAACATGGTTGTTATCTTCACTTCAATGGACATGCACTCCTTATTCACATATTACTGGTACACAGATGAGAAGTGAATAACAGCATTCATTTGTTGCCCTCTATCCCTGATTTCAAAAATACTCATTTTGAGGTGATATAAAACCAGATCACAAAAATTCTATTAAATCGACCTAAAATTCCACTGAGAATAAATTGATACCTGTACCAGCAGACCCATATTAAGGGATCATAAAGACCACCATGAATCATGATAAGTATCAATACATCAAAATTATATATTCAAAGCACCTGGCAGTTGAGCGAGTGATACCCTTTCCTGTTGACATAGTCATTTTCGTTCTCCTTCGGTGCAAGTAGTGGAATTAGTGTCCCATCCACAACTCCAAGGACATTAGGGAAACCTGCAGAATAAAGTACAATTTATCAGAATAATTTATCATTTGCTCTCTCTCTTTCATTTCACAAATGCATTTGTTTTTTTTTTTTTGTTTTTTTTAAATATTTTTATATCTTCCATAAATATGTCAATAACTTAAAATAAATAATATGTTATTTCAGGCAAATAATAATGTGAGTGGCCTATCATGGTAGGGGAGATCACTCTCATTCATTTTGTTGCTTCTTGTCAGGGGAGATTAACACAATCATAGATGGCGATAGTGTGCACAGAGGAGGCGGAAGTGGGCCATTTCGCGGTGATTTTCATTTGTATTTGTTGTGGAAAATGACATTCTCTTACCTGCCATGGCATAAAACTCGTTTTTCACTGCTCCGAATGTCGTGGGTCGTGGAAATCTAACGTAAGTATTGAGGTGCCGGAGTAAGGCTTGCACAAAACGCCAGAAAACTCTACAAACGGAAGCGATTGACACACGAGGAATGCCATCGGCAATAACTGTATAAAATGCTCCAGTTCCCAGGAAACGAAGGCAAATTAAAACTTGAAATAAAGGTGGTAACGCATTGCTGCGCATAGTAGGCCTTGTTAGTTCGTCTTGAACCAGGCCTACAATCATCAAAATGGCATCCGGCCTGAAGCGAAACTTCTTAAAAATTTGATCTTCCGTAAACAATTCAAGCGGATTCGACCTATCGACCATTATTCGTCTATTTATTCGCCTGTGAAGCCTTTCTCTCAAGTAAAATGGGTGGTCGGCCGCCATATTGTTTTGTTGCTACGGCCTGGGGATCATTTCTCGTACACTTTTCACGGTTTATTTCAATTTTATATAAAAGTAATTTTTTGAAAGACACAAAAACTGACCTGGTTAGTGCTGGGATCAAGACCCTTTCCTGGAAGTAGTTTCGCGGGTTACGTGACCTTTCCCCGCACGTGCGGGAGCAGTTACTAACTCGACTTTTTCGGTACCTGTAACCCACGAGAGAGAGCAATTCCCGTACAGCAGACGAAAGTCGCAATTTTATGCTGAATTGTTGTAAATGTCATCGTCCATGCACTTAAATAGTTTATTTGAGTATTTTTAGAAGAAATAATATACTAAAGAGACAATTTATCAATCTGACTTTTCCGCAATCAAAGGCTGAACAGCGACTGTTGTTAAGTTGAATGAAAAACGAGATTATTTTATCTCCAGAAAATCATCGGTAATCATCGGAATTATAACTTCGCGGCCGTCAATAACTGATAGCGTATCCAATAATGATCCGATTTTAATTCTGATAATATATTTGGAATCCTGAAGAAATACTCGTTTCAGAAATATATAGATTGATATATTTTTATGCTATTTCATGACGTAAAATTCAACTGGAACATGGCCCTGATTTACTGGAAAAGTGAGTTTGCCCCCATTTGATTGTGAACATTCGTTCGCAGATGGAGAGGGGCAGTCAAAGAAAAACAATGACTGCGCCCCGTGTCACATGACATAAACACAGCTGTCGAAATGGGATTGTCGTCTGGCTTTCGTAGAATGAATATCATGATCATCAGTCAGGTTACATATATTGGTTGGCGATAAAATGGACTCCCCACGTGATGGAAACCACAAGTAAGTATGCTCCAGAAAACAATTTACAAAAAAATAATACTTCCAAACATACCAAGAAGTAGAAATTTTGACAGACAAATTAAACTTCATCCCCGCACATAAGCAATCCACATAGAAAGTCACCACGTGCTTTGAACGCGCGCACGTGCGAGGTGTACGAGATTTGATCTGTACGAGAATCGATCCCAAGCCCGTAAGCATTTTATTTTCAGACTTAAGTCACCTCTGACCAGACTTAAAGTTAAGTAAATTGGGGGCAATTTATTTGCTAAGAAAAGTTTCGGGGAATGCACTTAAGTCATTTATCACTCACTTAAGTCAACTTAGGGACTTAAGTACCATTTTTGGACTTAAGTTGACTTTCGAGAAATCGGCCCCTGAATGGTCCAGCCGCCAGAAACCAAGCAAATGGGATATCGTCACCCTTCACCTTAATGACAAACACCACCAAGCAGATTTGGTCAAAGAAGAAACCCGAGATTGAAACAGAATCAGAGGAATCGGAGGACACTCCATCATTCCAGCCTATCATACAGTTAAACCACATCCACAAAGGAACTGTAGGTAACTCACACAGTAGGACCACAGATCAAATAACAACTATTCAACGAGATGCAAGAAAGTACCTATCAGAAACGAATACGGAGGACACTGTAGTCTTCACTGATGGATCAGCACTAGGAAACCCAGGCCCCACTGGCGCAGCAGCCATAATATACACTGCCGGACTTCTAAACGTGCCCATCATTAGATCACTTCCTGTATCTAAAAGAGGAAACAACTACATCGGAGAACTTAAAGGCATCGAGATAGCTCTCAAATATCTGACCAACCTAAAAAAAACAGGAGAAAGCGTCGTCCACATCTTATGTGACTGCCAATCAGCGGTAACAACATGCTGCGACACGAAACTCCCAAAGGCCTACTCAGAAACCATCATCAATATAAGACGTATGTCGAAAAAAAACTAGCAAACGGCGGAAGAAAGGTTAAGCTCGCCTGGATTGCGGGACATGCCGGCCTGCCAGGAAATGACCTCGCGGACAAACACGCAAAACTAGCAGCAAAAAGAGCAACGAACAGCCTAAATGTAATACCAAACACCCTAGAGGAACAGAAGAAGTACTGCAGAACAAAAATCAATCAAAGCTGGCAAACACGGTGGCAGCTCTCTACCAAGGGAAGACACTTCTTCGAAATCGAACCAAACGTCAGAAATACACAGAAACCTCCCATCATCAAAAAAGCAAACAGAGCGTTGGAAACTAAAATACACAGACTAAGACTCGGCACAACGCTCCTGAATCATACAAGGGCAAAATGGGGCCCGCATGTGGTGCCATCTACCAAGTGCGACTGCGGCCACACAGATGAGACAGTTACACACTTCCTGCTGCACTGTCCAAACTACTCTACTGAAAGACAGCATTTGTTGGACTCCATGCATGGAACATAGTTTTGTGACACACAAGGTTCCAGCAGTGGAAAGAATTATTGACACCTGCACCGTGCTGGGCGGAGGGAGATTCTCTGCTGAAGCTAAAAAAGACATCAGGACAGCCCTTAAAATCTTTCTCGCAGCAACCAAAAAGGAAATCTAAGCTGGCTGCTTCTAAATTAACTTTAACACCTGCTCATATCCATGTTCTCGTCTCGATTTTTTTTGTTTAACTAACAGTACATTGTGCCCACAAGTGAAACCCCACAGTGAATTCTACAGAGTGACGATTGGCAGCATCCATTGGACAATGCCTTAAGGAATACAACAACAACAACATTCTCATTAGAAAGCGTGTTCAAACAGTAATTTAGTATTAAATAATACCAGTATAGGTGTAATCAGAAGTGGATGAACTAGTTTTCATCCACTTCTGGTGTAATTCATTTTTGAAAACAATGGGATATTTCGCTTTGCCTGTATTCATTTACATTTTGATGAAATATGTGTGCTGAGTTACAGTTTGGAATTTTCACCATTTAATCTCACCCCTCAAGAGATTTGTGAGACTTTGTTTTTCCGAGTTTGCGACAAAAACTTGAAAAGTTGACAGAACATAAAATAGGTAACGGAAACTGGACACTCATTAACATGGCGGCAGTAGGGACTGCCCTGCACGTTCTTATGATCATGTTGAGGTTTTACTCGACCCTAATGAATGCCTCTTCTATGGAAGAGCCCAGAATATGTTTTAAATACAAACTAGATCCTGGTGGGAATGTATAACAAATCATCACTCGGGAAAACTCAACTGTGGCACTATGTTGGTGTGGCCTGTGGTTTAGGCGAGTAACAACAACAACAACACCGGTCATACCAGGCCATCATATCACTGGACTTTGCCTGCGATGCGACCCAATGCCATTGTACATGTCTTTTTGTTATTGTGTCAAACTACATGTAGCTAGGGACATTGAAGTCAACCCAGGTCCAATTCGGAATCCGTGCAAAGTGTAAGGGAAATGTGTTGCAGCAGGGTCCGAATTAGGAAATTTGTGATGACCTATTTTTTTTCATCGAAAAAAAAATCGCAGTTGAAATCTAACATCACCAGGGCAGGTGGCTGTCCCCTCTGCAGAGTGCGCCATTGACCTTTCGCCAGCGTCGATATAAACATGCAGCTTTTTTTATTCCATTACTGGTGACAATTTTGTTGGATAAATAAAGCTGGGTTCTTATGAATATCTCTGCACCAAAAATATGTCACATTCTAACTAATATGAAATAGGCAAAGCCTAGAAACGAACGAAGTATACTTCTTTTGTTCGCTTCTGACTTTGCCTTTTTCGTATCAATTTTTTTTGTTCGCAAACCATATAGGTCTATATAGTTACTGTTATATTACGGAAGCTTAGAAGGGACATTGAAAATTATATACATATAGGCGCAGCCTAGTGCGAGTTCTTTTCATTTTCCTGGTCGTTTGTGGCTTGGTGATTTCTGATGAAATACTGGCAACCCAAAGTTTGGAATTGCTGTGGTTGTGGATGATGCGTTGAATATTTGATCAATCAGGAAACGTATTGTTCTTTATCTGACATAGCAGACTGCCTATACCATATAGTATATGTTTCACACATTTCAAGGTCCGAAAATATGAATTATCTTGAGTATAATCAAATACAGTCGATCAGAATTGATACTCTGGATCGGATCTGGGATAAAATATGTTGATCGAATATATAAACCACAAAATATTGGGATGCTTCTTCATTATAAATTAATTTAAGGAATGAAACTGATAGAATTATTTTAATTTTATCCTTGAATGAAAAATTAAGAATGCCAAACTGTTCGAAGAGAGATATTACTATATAATGGACAGAAATATTGCGATGTTTATAGTTATATATAATCAAATTATTGTAAACAAATGAAAAACAAGCTTGATAGCTTATGAAGCCAGGACATTCCA
>JAVTVY010006848.1:0-40526 GCA_036873755.1 Hanleya hanleyi
CATGGTCAATACTTTCCAATTTTCCCTTCGTCTACTACTCGCCGATTTTTTTGATTTTTTTATTATTTATTTATTTATTTATTTATTTATTTATTTCCTCGAGAGCTTTAAAATAAGACCTCACTCTATCCCATCGGGCCACTAGTGCTCCAACATGTCCACCCCGTATGGATTGATACATACCAATATCCCAGTATATGAGTGTATATGGGTCTATATGGATCTATATGGATCTATATACAAGCCTACGCGGTACTTTCAAATTTTTTTCCATCGTATTCTACATGATCAACCTCATAGCTCATAATAAAAGCCATAAAAAAAAACCCGATCACCCCTATATCCATTCAGGCTAAATATAGCGGACATGATCTTCGAATTGGTCTAGTCCGAGTTGTCTCCCTTGCACCAAAGCGAATAGATGGCGCTGTGGTTTGAACGACTTTATTATCCGGGGAAATTTTGGTGTTCAGTAGCCATTTTGTGTTTTCTGAGCGGGAGAACATTCTCTGTTGCAGTGTATAGCGGAACTTTGTTCCATTTCGGTATCCGCTGAGATGAATAATGTGATCTGCATCATGCATCGCCTGCATGTCACACGTAGACTGAAATCGAGGGAGTGTGCTGTGTTCCAGCGGACGCATCAATTTGTGTGATATCCGACAGGAAACGTGAAAATTGATATTCTTTCACAGATTTCGAAGTGTAAAGGCCTACAGTTCTGGTGAGAATGAACGCAGCCTTTATGATCAGCGATTGAACGATAATGTAGGCCACCGAACAGGTTTTGTGGAATCAACATTGTGTAACGACTGGAGGGATTTTATCGGACATGTGCAGTACGGAACGCTTATCGTGGCAGTCCGTATAATTTGTCAATTTCGAACAGGTTTTGTGGAATCAACATTGTGTAACGACTGGAGGGATTTTATCGGACATGTGCAGTACGGAACGCTTATCGTGGCAGTCCGTATAATTTGTCAATTTTTGTGTTTGGCACGACAACAGTGAAAGCTGATGGAAGTGAAATTCTACTCCACGGGGAACGGTAACGAATGAATGGAATATCTTACCAAACTCTCAGGTAGGATGTGGGTTTCAGGAGTTCACCGGGTGTGACAATTTCTTTATAATGATTTGTGATAAAAGCGGGTAAAACCTAATGTCAAAGTCTCCTTGAAGGTCACGGAGATGTCGATTTATTGCTGATCAGCTGATTTCCAGGACAGACAGACATTATTTCGGCTCTTTTCTCTTCGAAATTCTTGTAATTTGCTCAATACAAATAAATATTTAAATTGACTCTGAGTTTTCTGTTGGCATTATTTCAGACTGGAGGATGTTCACAATGAGTTGGTGCAGGGTAGTTCTGGGGTTCAGGTGCGACTAAGGGGGTGATTCTATCATCTAATCGGGATTCATCGTGTACCAAATTCATGATACTGTCGAGGCGTTGTACTTGATTATCATGATTTGTGAACAAATCTGATGTGTTGTCAATATCCATGAGTTGCGCCAAGGGTAAATCCATGACTGAGCACTCAGAGATTAATTGTGAATAATTAAAAAATGTGGTATTTATAGTGTAAGACACGCGCGCATGCGCAGCGAAAACACACTGGTTGTATCGTGTGCTACGCTGCTGAAGAAAAAATATATGTGTGTTTGTTTAACAATTATAAACAGCTTTTCATTTTACAATCAATGTCAGGACACCTGTAAATTTTATTACAAGTTAAACTCAGGTCATTCATTAGTGTTATATTTAAAATTTAACAACCTAACGTTAGAATAGAGGATTATTTTATTAATTTTAGGCATTTTAAAAATCATAAAGTTAGTGTACGGTAGTGTAAAACCCAGGTACATTGGAAAATAATTTAATTTTCCTGGCTAAAAAAAAATACGTGTACACTATGGATTAGTGTTATCATAATTCCGAGAAAATTGTAACGGATTTATGAAAAAAATAAGAAATTTTTATGCTTGAACAATGATAACAAAGTACACTTGGCGGCCATGTTGTACTCACTGACACTTGGTGGCCATCTTATTCCCACCTCCCACAGCTTGCACTCAGTGACACTGGGGGCCATCTTTACCCACCTCCCACATCATGACACTCGCGGCCATCTTTTCCCACCTCCCACATCATGACACTCGCGGCCATCTTTTCCCACCTCCCACAGACCACTAAAAGTATAAATACGTGTATATTGTAACAGTTATTCACCCATACAATCATGAATTCAACAAGACGTGAGCTGTTTACACAGCATCCCGTTAGGGACCCGAGAAATGCCGCTACACAACACCCAGAGCTGGTTAGCGTTCTGGAAAATGATGGAATGAGGGTAACCACCAGTTTTCAAAGGGAATTGGAAGACGAAGAAAATGCCCAATTGGAAAGACTAAGGGATGAATATGACGCAGAAATAGGCACGATGGAAACCCTACAAGAACCTGATAATGACTCAACTGATGAGGAACTACAAGATGAACTGCCATGGTTAAATAGTAGACGTGGACCCACGACAACGCCTGGTGAAATTCCAATGATTTCAACTACCGCCGAAACTCCACCACAACAATGCTGTGGGTGTAAAGCCCAGGTAACCCACCTGAACAACTTGATTAATGAACTGAAAGAAGACGCGATTAAAATGGGCGAGGAGCTTGACAGACAATACGAACAACTGGATAAAGAGCACAAAATATCACGCTGTAGCATATGTACAGATGACCAAAGCCAGTTTGCTGTTTTACCATGCGGTCATTTATGTCTATGTGCAGGTTGTTGGGTGACACTCACGTGTGTAGGAGACATGTGTCATTGCACTGAGGCCGGCGAGAACCATCTCAAAATAAAATGTCCAATTTGTCGGAAACATGTAGCAGGAATAAAGAAAATATACCGTGCGTAAGTGTGGTGGTGAAGTAACACTAACGGCCCTTTTCAGGGCCAACCATCTTTCCCGGAAGAGGAATTTCTAACTTTGCACAAAAATTAACATCAGACCCCATCATTGTTATGCCCCAAGAAAAAAAATTCAATTTTTTCAATTTTTTAACAATTAAATATTGAAAAAACGGAAAAAGGGGAATTAGAAGGGGGGACAAGGGGGAGGGAAGGTTGATGGAATGGCCAAAATTTTTTTTTTTATTTTAAAAACAAGGAAAAAAAGATTAAAATGGAACCCAAAAAAAACTTTTTCATTTTCTATGTTTTTTAACAATTAAATATTGAAATTAAGAAAGGGGAGGGGTGAATTGGAGGGGGGGACAGGGGAGGAGGGAAGGTGGATGGAACAGCCAATCTAGGGAAGCCCCTAATGGGCCAATGGGGTCGAGTGAGGTATCAAATTGAAGGTGAGGAGAAGGGCTATCTGATGCACTGGGTATGGGATTGAACTATCGGCATTCTGCGCATGCGCGGCAGTGAAGGGTGTAAATTATCACCCTATAGCAAAAAATTGTTTTAAAAATGAGCCAATGGGGTCGAGTGAGGTATCAAATTGAAGGTAAGGAGAAGGGCTATCTGATGCACTGGGTATGGGATTGAAATATCGGCATTCTGCGCATGCGCGGCAGTGAAGGGTGTAAATTATCACCCTATAGCAAAAAAAATTGTTTTAAAAATGAGCCAATGGGGTCGAGTGAGGTATCAAATTGAAGGTAAGGAGAAGGGCTATCTGATGCACTGGGTATGAGATTGAAATATCGGCATTCTGCGCATGCGCGGCAGTGAAGGGTGTAAATTATCACCCTATAGCAAAAAAATTGTTTTAAAAATGGGCCAATGGGGTCGAGTGAGGTATCAAATTGAAGGTAAGGAGAAGGGCTATCTGATGCACTGGGTGGAAGATTGAATTAGGGTGATTCTGCGCATGCGCGACGGTCTAAAGGTATGAAAATACACGTATTGGAACTATAATGGTGACGGTGGAAACAATGGCGTATGGTAGCCCAGTGACGTTGATAAATGGCCCTGACACGCTCATCTTCAGGCAAGACTTCAACCGGAAGTGCGGCTGGATCCAAGGGAAAATCTTCTCCACGTCTCATGCTTTTCGTCTCATACAAGCGGCTAGGCAGGCAGGAAGGCAGGCAGGTAGGAGGGCTGGCGGGCTGGCTGGCTGATCAAGTCAGGTCAGGTAAGTCAGATTGAATACACCCTTTCCCTAAAAATCAACTCCTTTTATACATTTTACTACTGGCGGCCATCTTGTACCCACCTCCCACATGGCGGCCATCTTTTCCCACCTCCCACATGGCGGCCATCTTGTACCCACCTCCCACATGGCGGCCATCTTGTACCCACCTCCCACATGGCGGCCATCTTTTCCCACCTCCCACATGGCGGCCATCTTTTCCCACCTCCCACATGGCGGCCATCTTTTCCCACCTCCCACATGGCGGCCATCTTTTCCCACCTCCCACATGGCGGCCATCTTTTCCCACCTCCCACATGGCGGCCATCTTTTCCCACCTCCCACATGGCGGCCATCTTTTCCCACCTCCCACATGGCATCACCTCCCACATGGCGGCCATCTTTTCCCACCTCCCACACATCACACATGCGCACACCGCCCCAATATCGCCCCAAAACCTACACTTATGACGTCACACCAGGTTCTGCGCATGCGCAGTGAGGCGCTATTTGTTCAATTTACGCTTTGTATACTACTGTCGTGTTCTGAACACTCCACAAACATTTGAGTGGAAGGTTCACTCAAAAAAGTGTGAACATTGATTCCAGTCAAGCTGAACGAAAATGAATCTTTAGCTGATTTTTGTTCTCTGATTGAAACATCACTTGAGCTAGTGATTTGACTGATTTGAGGAATCGCTCAATCTTTGGATATGATCACTCACGATTAATTTGAATAATCACTCAATCTTGGGAACTAACGATTGATTTGTCTAATCACTCAAGCTTGACTTCAAATCACACACGATGGATTTGAGGAATCACTCACGCTGAGGATCAAATCACCCACGAATTATTTGAGAAATGACCCACGCTTGGGATCTAATCACTCAATAATTATTTGAGAAATGACCCACGCTTGGGATCTAATCACTCAATAATTATTTGAGAAATGACCCACGCTTGGGATCTAATCACCCAATAATTGTTTGAAGAATCTCTCAAGCTTTGGAATCTGATCACGTATAATTAATTGATTTGAGGACCATTGATTTGACAAATCACACCATCTTCAAATCTTATGACCCACGATTAATTCAAGCTTGGGATCTTATCACCCGTTATTGATTTGAGGAATGACTCAAGCTTGGGATATAATCATCCCACGATTGATTTGAGAATCAACCGACCGTGACATAATCAGCCCACGATTGATTTGAGGTATCAAACAAGCTTGGAATATAATCACTCATGATTGATTTGAGGTATCAAACAAGCTCGGGATATAATCACTCATGATTGATTTAAGGTATCAACCAAGCTTGGGATATAATCACTCGCGATTGATTTGATGAATCAAAAAAGCTTGGGATATAATCACTCATGATTGATTTGAGGTATCAACCAAGCTTGGGATATAATCACTCATGATTGATTTGACGTATCAACCAAGCCTGGAATATAATCACTCATGATTGATTTGAGGAAACAATCAAGCTTGGGATATAATCACTCATGATTGATTTGACGTATCAACCAAGCTTGGGATATAATTACTCATGATTGATTTGCGGAACCACACACGCTCGGGATATTATCACTCATGATTGATTTGAGATATCAACCAAGCTTGGGATATAATCACTCATGATTGATTCGAGGAATCAAACAAGCTTGGGATATAATCACTCATGATTGATTTGAGGAATCAACCAAGCTTGGGATATAAACACTCACGATTGATTTGTGGTATCAACCAAGCTTGGGACATAATCACTCATGATTGATTTGAGGAATCAAACAAGCCTGAGATATAATCACTCACGATTGATTTGAGGAATCAATCAAGCTTGGGATATAATCACTCACGATTGATTTGAGGAATCAACCAAGCTTGGGATATAATCACTCACGAGTGATTTGAGGAATCAAAAAAGCTTGGGATATGCTCACTCATGATTGATTTGAGGTATCAACCAAGCTTGGGATATAATCACTCACGATTGATTTGAGGAATCAAACAAGCTTGGGATATAATCACTCATGATTGATTTGATGTATCAACCAAGCTTGGGATATAATCACTTATGATTGATTTGAGGTATCAACCAAGCCTGGGATATAATCAGTCACGATTAATTTGAGGTATCAACCAAGCTTGGGATATAATCACTCGCGATTGTTTTAAATCATAACACGGGAGGCTCCCTGTTCAGAATGACAATAAACTTCGTCACAGCGCACATTCCGTTTCACAGGCTCGCTTCACTATTTCTGCCCCCATTAGCGGCGGTTCACCTGTAGGTCCTGACCATTAACCACTGTGGTGGATCTACCTCGCACACGAGTTTCTGTGTACCGCCACCCCCCCCCCCCCCCACCGCAAGGTCAACATAGTTATAACACAGAATTGAAAAGTGATCGGAATGTTCAACAAATAGCACTTGAGTTCATACTGAATTTACAGGGGACATGCTTAGATAAATAATGTCACACAACTGTTTCAATCTGTATCGGCTTTAGTTCTATTTGATTACAGTACCCACATCATATAAAGATAAAAAGAAACCATATGACTTCATTGAGGCTTGGTTAGTTCTGTCTTTATCGTAAGATACGGGTCAGTAAAAGGGTCATAGAGATTAATTTATTGTTGTATGTGCGGCTATGCCTTATCTCCTGCCCTAAAAGCTAACCAGTGAAGAAGCACGACAATCGGCTCTGCCTTAATATACCATGCTCCATACTGACCGGCTTTCCCGAAATCATTATCCCCTTTCGCCTCACCCCAATTATACTAAAATGCCGATCTAATGAATTTGTGTCTACAAGTCAATAACCCGCGATGGAAAAATTTATCTTCCCTGCTGTATATTTGTTTGAATGCCCGTATATTCATGATTCTATTTGTCATTTATTAGTAAAGATTGGCGTAAGTTATATGCCAGAGGTTTGATAGGTCTTATTGTTATTGGCTGGTTCTTTAAGTACCGTAATATATATTGCAAGTGATTTGTCGGCAGATAGCTTTACCACAAGGTATAAATTATCAAACAACAGGATGGGAAGGGAGCATGCATTAACATTTAGGCTTATTTTCACGTTCCGCCATATTTAATGATATCATCAAATGATTTGCTGATATCAGCAAATCACTCGATTTGATGATATCATCAAATGATTTGCTGATATCATCAAACCATTTGCTGATATCATCGAACCATTTGGTGATATCATCAAATCATTTGGTGATATCATCAAATCATTTGGTGATATCAGCAAATCGACTGATTTGATGATATCAGCAAATCATTTGATGATATCATCAAATCATTTGAAGATATGAGCAAATATTTAATGATATCAGCAAATGCCGAATAAAAAGTAAAACGGCTTGCAAGTGATTTGTCGGCAGATAGCTTTACCACAAGGTATAAATTATCAAACAACAGGATGGGAAGGGAGCATGCATTAACATTTAGGCTTATTTTCACGTTCCGCCATATTTAATGATATCATCAAATGATTTGCTGATATCAGCAAATCACTCGATTTGATGATATCATCAAATCATTTGCTGATATCATCAAATGATTTGCTGATATCATCAAACCATTTGGTGATATCATCAAATCATTTGGTGATATCAGCAAATCGATTGATTTGGTGATATCAGCAAATCATTTGATGATATCAGCAAATCATTTGATGATATCAGCAAATCATTTGATGATATCATCAAATCATTTGAAGATATCAGCAAATATTTAATGATATCAGCAAATGCCGAATAAAAAGTAAAACGGCTTGCCATACGGGAGCACAACATACCCAAAGGCTGCCGACCGTTTGGCGGAAGAGGGACAACCGAGTGGTTCACGAGATGTTATGACGGGCGGACAGATGAACGGATAGACGCACAACTTTTCCAAGTTTCGCTTAACCGTGGACGACATGAGGACAATTAGCCAATGACATTGTCATATATTTCACTACTGTTTAGTCTTGAATGTTATTACCTTACATGTTCTGTAACGTATAACTATTTAATCGATCGATAGTTTCTAATTAGCCCAAAATCATCGTAACGCCTACACTGCTATCTAGCAAATATCTGTTATCATCCCATCATGCATTCAATGGCACCTCTCGTTTTACCCGTAAATTTTCTCGATCCGCTCTGGTCGCCAGGCCAAGCTCTTAGTGTAGACCTAAGGCACCCGCAAACTGATAATTTGCTAATCTCATATTCTACATAAATAAAAAAAGAAATACACCAATTTCGGTATGTGGTATACACCGGATATATGCCTGTACCTTATTATAGTAATATAATGGGAGTGTGAAACTTTAGTCTCCCCACCTGCTGTACACAGGAAGTAATCAATCATTTCTTCGATAAATAATAAAAGTAAGTCCATTAGATCGATGTTAAGCCTCCTACGACCGCGGAAATGGTCAGACTTAGGTCAAGGTACACATTTAAATCGTATCAAACCCTATTTCGTCGGTCCTGTGACTTTAGTCACACTACTCATGCTACAATGACGAAAAAAGGCAGACACGAGCCATCTCGTATATAAACAAGAATTTGGTCTATTGAGAGAAAAATACAGATCGTATCAAGCTATTTATACAGATGGTTCTAAAGATGGCGAGAGAGTAGCTTGTGCTACTATCTTTAGTTTCGAAGCTAAAACCTGTCGACTTCCAAGTAAAAGTTCGATTTTCACTGCTGAAGCCAAAACTGTTAGCTTTCGAAGGTATTGGGTCTACTATAGGAGGAAAGTATGTCATATTCTCAGATTCAGTGTCACGCCTTCAAGCGATTGAGAGTGAAACTTCAACTCTCCCCACCATTTTGCACATTCTACAATTATATGATCGTAGATTTCATCAACAGATTGAGGTTATGTTTTGTTCGTTACCTAGCCATGTTTGTATCAAAGGAAATACTGAAGCTGATGAAATGGCTAAGGCCGCCGTAGATAATGAGGTTGATCCTGTTGTAATCCCATATAGCGAGTTCAGACCCTATATCTGTGCTTTTGTGAGAAAGCTGTTTCAAACACTTCTTGAGTTTAAACAAACTGCATGATATATTCTTCTGAGTAGCCAGCAACGATTTGATCAAGCCATGATCAGGCCATGTAGAATCGGCTATATCCGATCAACTCACGAACATTTACCAAAACAGGAACCAGCCTCAAGGTGTATTCCATGCCACGATGATCTCACAATGAAACATATTCTGATCGACTGTATAGATTTTAAGATTACAAGAGATTATTTTTATCAAGCAGCTATTTTAGAAGATCATTTTAGTCAGGTAAAAGAAGAAAGAAGTCGGTTTGTTGCATAAGTTTTCATGTATGTGCATGTTTTTTTGGTGTGCTGTGTTGATCACTTCTGGATTGCTGGGCTGTTGCTTTTTTTGTTGGAATGCTTAGAATTTTGTTTGATCGTCGCTATATAGCCGATATATTGCTGAGAGCGACGTTAAACCTTAATTCTCTCTCTCTCCCTATGATTGGTTAGACGTTAACCCTTAATTCTCTATTTCCCGATGATTGGTTAGACGTTAAACCTTAATTCTCTCTCTCTCCCCCCATGATTGGTTAGACGTTAAAACTTAATTCTCTCTTCTCTCCCTATGATTGGTTAGACGTTGAACCTCAGTTCTCTCTCTACCTCTCCACAGAATTGGTTACACGTTAAACCTTAATTCTCTCTCTGTGATTGGTTAGACGTTAATCCTCAATTCTCTCTCTCTCTCCCTATGATTGGTTAGACGTTAAAACTCAATTATCTCTCTCTCTATGCTTCGTTAGGCGCTAAACCCCAATTCTCTCTCTCTCTCCCTATGATTGGCTAGAAGGGTCAATGAGATTTGCAACCAAAATGAAAAATGGATATAAGGTCATCTCGCACCTTGCTCTCATTTCTATGGGATGGCGAGAGGTTGCGAGATGGCGAGAGACCGAAGCGACAGAGCGAGATTGCGAGACAGCAAGAGAGCGAAGCGAGATTGCGGGATTGCGAGAGACGTTGCGAGACAATGAGAGCGCAAAACGAGGGAGCGAAGCGAAACAGCGAGAGACTGAGACTAGTTTAGCTTGACAACATTGCTCTCTCGCTCAGCTTCTTACCTCGCAGTCTCGTAACCTCGCTACATCGCCTCTTCATTTCGCAATCTCGCTCCTTCTCCTCGCATCTTCACTCTCTCCTAATCTCCTTATCTCGCGTCGTAACCTCACAAATCTCGCTACTTCGCAATCTCGCTACCTCGCAATCTCGCTACCACGCAGTCTCGTTATATAGCAACCCCGGTACTTCGCAATCTCGCAGTGGCCTTGCCTCGCAACCTCGCTACCTCGCAGTGTTCCAGTGTCGATACCTCTCAATCTCGCTACCTCGCAGTGTTCCAGTGTCGCTACCTCTCAATCTCGCTATCTCGCAATCTCGCTCTCTCACAACGTCGCTCTCTCGCAACCCGGCAGTAGCGCTCTCTCGCAATCTAGCTACGCCGTAGCCTTGTTACCTCGCCATCTCGTTACCTCGAAAAAGTTACTTCGCTTTCTCGCAATCTCGCTGCCTCGCAATCTCGCTCTCTCGAAACGTTGCTCTTTCGCAACCTCGCAATCTCACTACCTCGCAATCTCGCAGTCTTGCTGCTGAATAGACACAATTTTCATCGATTGTGCCATATAAATGGTCTCAAGTATCATCAAGCTGAAACATAGTCGTGAAAGGTTTTTAGTATTCTGGTTGTATCATACTGGTTAATGTAAATCAAAGCAGAACGCGATCGACGGCGTCAGAAAGTCAACGTCCAAGCATCACCAACAACTCTAAATCAGAATCGGGAAGACTATCCCTTCAATTCAAGACAATAGTATATAAATCCTGCATTACTATGATGTAGCACATTGTTGCATTACTTCTATCACTTCTCAAACCATGAGAGTGATTGTGAAGAAAGCATTCATCCGAGAGGAGAGAGAGAGAGAGAGAGAGAGAGAGAGGGAAAGAGAGAGAGAGAAAGTTCAACCTACCGATCCGCGAAAACGTTTTAAATGTAATGTCGACGATGAATCGGGTGAACTGGGTACACTCATCGTACTCGCGTGTATACCTGCCTTATCCGCAGGTAATAACGTCATCTAAAACTTATACCCTTGCTCTTGTTCATGTGATGTCGGTGACTCCTTTTTCCACCACTCGTGGGAGCGAAGCGGTGGTTGCGAGTGAGGAACGTCACAGCTTCGGGTCCACGCATTTCACTTCGGCGGTGAGCAAGCCCCCCTCCCCCCTATCTTTTCGATAAAGTTCAGAAAATTAGTCCCCCCTCCACCCCCACCCCCATCCCTCTGCCCACTCCATGCCCATCTACCCCTACCAGTCTTTCTACCCTATCTCCGGAATGACAAAACTTGAGAACTGACATTGTAGTTTATCATACTAGCGTCATTTTGAACCTATTTGCGTAACTCCCCGAGCAGAGGATCATGGGTAAATTCAAGATGGCGACCATGTGAGGACCAGAAAAGTTATGTTTTGACATTTTCTTAACGAGAGATCCTGAAGGATCTTGGCGCCCACCATTGTCCAATAATTGTAAGCTAATGACAAGAGGATCTTTTTGTCCATTGTTACTTAGAACAAACGAATGATTTGTAATTTTGTTTGCAGAATTTCGAATTTGAGCGAAAAAGATCGAAAAAGGGACACTGGAAAACACTAAGATATGATCTTCATAAGTTTCAGGAGTTTCAAGATTTCTAGAAACTGTTCTTGATGTTGGTTGTTATAGTAAAAGTGAAATGAGAAAAGTTAGTCTGAAACTGAATGTCCGGAGGATCCTTCGTCTTCGTTTTGTAGTATTTTTTTTTGCCGGTGTCATCATTGGGTATTGGAAGCGAAGACAAATCTCTTTGACAATTTGGCATGAGCAATGAAACATACGTACCTAAGATTTAAAAATTAGGAACGGATGCTAATTCTGTTCTGCTTACTGGGCTAGTCAGATATATCTCTTTTAAGATACAACGCTCTAAAATAGTAAGATGGTACCGGTACAGAACTTGATACTGAAGGGATCCGGTCCCTGCATTAATGTTGAAACTTTGGAAGTGTCTGAATCCTGATTATCTCTGTTGGATCGAAACACGCAGTACCGGTAGTCTACAGTTGTCAAGTTATGACGTTGCGTCACAAGTGACATCCCTTCGTGTAGCCGACCCGTGGGCAGACGAAACGGTGGGACAGCTCACTTGGAACGGCATGGACTAAAGTAAACTGATTTAAAATTTGAAAAAATACATTTTAATTCGGAATCATCTGAACTCCTTGATATAGGAGGTGAAGGTATGGATATTCTCTATACTCAATATATAGAATATGCCCCACCGTTTGATCCTCCGACTCTTATGATGCAACGTCACAACTCGGGAATATCTTATTAATTTGAAGCGTAACTTGGGTTTTCGAATCGGACCAAAAAATGTATCTTGCACAACTAGGCTCCATGTGGGACCTGTGTACCAAATTTCAGGAAGATCCATGAATTAGTTCCTGAGAATTCACGATAATGTTTCAAGGGAAAATTCAAGATGGCCGGCTGGCGGCCATACTGGATTTTCGAATCGGCCCCAAAAAGGTATATTGCACAACTAGACCCCAAGGGAAACCTGTGTACCAAATTTGAGAAAGATCCATGCAGCAGTTCCTGAGAAATCGCGATAGCAAAGTTTCATGGGGAAATCCAAGATGGCCGCCTGGCAGCCATATCGCATTTTCGAATCGGAACAGAAAAGATATCTTGCACAACTGGACCCCAAGGGAACCTGTGTACCAAATTTGAGAAAGATCCATTCAGTAGTTCCTGAGAAATCGTGATAACAATGTTTCATGAGGAAATCAAAGATGGCCGCCTAGTGGCCCAAGTCCCAAGAGGAACCTGTGTACTAAATTTGAGGAAGATCAACGCAGTAGTTCCTGAGAAATCGCGATAACAAAGTTTCATGGGAAATCCAACATGGCCGCCTGTTGGCAATACTGGATTTTCGAATTGGACCAAGAAATCGCAAAAACAAAGTTTCATGGGGAAATCCAAGATGGTCACCTGTTGGCCATATTGGATTTCCGAATCGGACTAGAAAAGGTACCTTGCACAACTAGACCCCAAGAGGAACCTGTGTACCAAATTTGAGGAAGATCCATGCAGTAGTTCCTGAGAAATCGCAATAACAAAATTTCATGGGGAAATCCAACATGGCCGCCTGTTGGCCATATTGGATTGACGAATCGGACCAGAAAAGGTATCTTGCACAACTAGACCCAAAGGTGAACCTGTGTACCAAATTTGAGAAAGATCCATGCAGCAGTTCCTGAGAAATCGTGATAACAATGTTTCATGAGGAAATCAAAGATGGCCGCCTAGTGGCCCAAGTCCCAAGAGGAACCTGTGTACTAAATTTGAGGAAGATCCACGCAGTAGTTCCTGAGAAATCGCGATAACAAAGTTTCATGGGAAATCCAACATGGCCGCCTGTTGGCAATACTGGATTTTCGAATTGGACCAGAACAGTTATCTTGCACAACTAGACGCAAAGGCGAACCTGTGTACCAAATTTGCAGCAGTTTCTGAGAAATCGCGATAACAATGTTTCATTAGGAAATTCAAAATGGCCGCCTAGTGGTCATATTGGATTTTCGAATCGGACCAGGAAGGTATCTTGCACAACTAGACCCCAAGGGGAACCTGTGTGCCAAATTTGAGAAATATTCGTGAAGTAGTTCCTGAGAAATCACGATGACACACTTTCATGGGGAAATCCAAGATGGTCACCCGGTGACCACATTGGATTTTCTCAAATCAGATCAGAAATGGTATCTTGCACAACTAGACCCCCAAGGGGGACATGTGTGCCAAATTTGAGGAAGATCCATGCAGTAGTTTCTGAGAAATCGCGGTAACAAAGTTTCATGGGGAAATCGAAGATGGTCGCCTGGAGGCCATATTGGATTTTCTCAAATCGGACCAGAAAAGGTATCTTACACAACTAAACCCCAAGGGGAACCTGTGTACCAAATTTGAGAAAGATTCACGCAGTAGCTCCTGAGAAATCACGATAACAAAGTTTCATGGGGAAATCCAAGATGGTTGCCTGGTGGCCATATTGGATTTTTGAATCGGACCAGAAGGTATCTTGCACAACTAGACCCAAAGGTGAACCTGTGTACCAAATTTGAGAAAGATCCATGCAGCAGTTCCTCAGAAATCGTGATAACAATGTTTCATGAGGAAATCAAAGATGGCCGCCTAGTGGCCATATTGAATTTTCGAATCGGACCAGAAAAGGTATCTTGCACAACTAAACCCCAAGGGGAACCTGTGTACCAAATTTGAGAAAGATTCACGCAGTAGTTCCTGAGAAATCACGATAACAAAGTTTCATGGGGAAATCCAAGTTGGTCGCCTGGTGGCCATATTGGATTTCTGAATCGGACCATAAAAGGTATCTTGCACAACTAGATCCCAAGAGGAACCTGTGTACTAAATTTGAGGAAGATCCACGCAGTAGTTCCTGAGAAATCGCGATAACAATGTTTCATGGGAAATCCAACATGGCTGCCTGTTGGCCATACTGGATTTTGGAATTGGACCAGAACAGTTATCTTGCACAACTAGACGCAAAGGCGAACCTGTGTACCAAATTTGAGAAAGATCCATGCAGCAGTTCCTGAGAAATCGCGATAACAATGTTTCATTAGGAAATTCAAAATGGCCGCCTAGTGGCCATATTGGATTTTCGAATCGGACCAGGAAGGTATCTTGCACAACTAGACCCCAAGGGGAACCTGTGTACCAAATTTGAGAAATATTCGTGAAGTAGTTCCTGAGAAATCACGATGACAAAGTTTCATGGGGAAATCCAAGATGGTCACCTGGTGACCACATTGGATTTTCTCAAATCAGATCAGAAATGGTATCTTGCACAACTAGACCCCAAGGGAGACCTGTGTGCCACATTTGAGGAAGATCCATGCAGTAGTTTCTGAGAAATCGCGGTAACAAAGTTTCATGGGGAAATCGAAGATCGTCGCCTGGAGGCCATATTGGATTTTCTCAAATCGGTCCAGAAAAGGTATCTTGCACAACTAGACCCCAAGGGGAACATGTGTACCAAATTTGAGAAAGATCCATGCAGTAGTTTTTGAGAAATCGTGGTAACAAAATTTCATGGGGAAATCCAAGATGGTCGCCTGTTGGCCATATTGTATTTTCTGAAATTGGACCAGAAAAGATATCTTGCACAACTAGACCCCAAGGGGAACCTGTGTACCAAATTTGAGAAAGATCCATGCAGTAGTTTTTGAGAAATCGTGGTAACAAAGTTTCATGGGGAAATCCAAGATGGTCGCCTGGAGGCCATATTGGATTTTCTCAAATCGGTCCAGAAAAGGTATCTTGCACAACTAGACCCCAAGGGGAACCTGTGTACCAAATTTGAGAAATATCCGTGAAGCGGTTCCTGAGAAATCACGATAACAAAGTTTCATGGGAATATCCAAGATAGTCGCCTGGTGGTCATATCGTATTTTCTGAAATTGGACCAGAAAAGATATCTTGCACAACTAGACCCCAACGGGAACCTGTGTACCAAATTTGAGAAAGATCCATGCAGTAGTTTTTGAGAAATCGTGGTAACAAAGTTTCATGGGGAAATCCAAGATGGTCGCCTGTTGGCCATATTGGATTTTCGAATCGGACCAGAAAAGGTATCTTGCACAACTAGACCCCAACTACAACTAGACCTGTGTACCAAATTTGAGAAAGATCCATCCGGTAGTTCCTGAGAAATCACGGTAAGAAGAATTGTTTACGGGCGGACTGACGACGGACGAACCACGGACCACGGACGAAAAGTGATTTGAACAGCCCACCATCTGGTGATGGTGGGCTAAAAATTCCGTCTGTTCTGAGAGGAAGAATGTCCAAAGGCTATTTTATTTCACATCAGATTATTATTTAGTAATTCATCATGCAGTTTTTGTGAAGAAAACACACAAAGAAGAAAACAGAAAAAATGACCGAAGAATCGTCAAAATGTTTTTAAACGAATTCACTGTGACGTCATCATGGTGGCCAATAAAAAATGTCCCAGTGTAATGTCCCAGGCGTGTAATGGTCCAGTCAAATCTCAAACCTCGCTTAGAGGTTCATATCGATAGAAACACTGATACGCGAGGATGGGTGTAGATATTTTCTTCCTTTTTGACCCATTTTAGCTGTATAAAATGGGATCGCCATACCCTACGTCCCACCGCTAAGTTGTCGTGCAAAAGATGTGTCACACAGAAGAGGAGCAAGTTGTAAGTTTAGGGACGAGGATCATTTAGTACTGGCTCGTGACAATGACGGTTCCATTTAAACACATACAATTGAGTCAGGAAGATAAATAATTGCATTGGTAAGATATTGTGGCGAGCAAATATGTGTTGGCCTAATTATAAAGGTCCAAAGGTCACAAACCACCACTAATTTTGTTGGGTTTAATATTACATGAGCAGTGTGACTAACGTCACAGGACCTACGAAGTACAGTAGGCATTAGGACTCGAACACGAACTGAACTCTTGGAAATCCCCACCCCCAGTTGAAATCCTGCCTATATTAAGATGGGCACTGATTTTCATCATAAATCACCAGAAATTTCCATCAAAAATAGGTCAGCTCAGAACTTGTTGGTAACAGTCTCCTAATGCGCCTTCGTTCCAAAATAAATAACGATCACCGATTTAGTTTTACATTTTTTTTTAAGGAAACAGATTGAATAATATAAGTTCACTAGATTTCAAGCTTTACGTGTGAAAATACATCTACATCTCTTTAGTGGTTTTTAGTGCCCTTGTCCAGGATCAAAACAACTTTTTAAATCACATTATTTTCCCAACAATACACCAATTTTTTATATATAGTACTATAGTATAGAAAGGTAGCATTTATGTAGTTTACGGTAATTCAACTCGAGACCAACACATTTTATGCACAAGATAATAATGATTCTATGTGATTTTCCTGAGCATAACCGGTACAAAGACGAATAAATAGCGTCTCTACATCACGTTGTTATTTAGATATATGAGACAACACATTTTGGGTATCGGCAATCTGATGAATGTACTATTCCGGTTTCCTTGTTTCACATTATATTCTATGGCAGTTGATCGTTGATTTTCTTTATGATAACGTTAAACCACCTCAGCTTCGTTGTGCAAACAGCGCTGAATTTTTGAGGGTATATGCAGTAGGGTATTTTTAGCCGGAGTGTAACTGATAGGCCTACTCATTAAATGCGATAAAACGCTGGAGGAAAACGGACCACAGTTTTCTTGGCAATGATGACATACATAGTTTGGATGTGAAACAGGATAGCCTACACGTTACAGGCTACAGCTTACATATATATAACAATATACTGAAGTGTTAATTATAAATCTAATTTTAATCAGAATTATTTCAGATCAGAACTTGCTGGTAACAATGCCCTAATGCACGTTCATGCCAAAAATCAAGGTTCTAATGTCAACGGTTCTCTTTATTTTGCCGACGAAAGGATTCGGATGGACTGACTCACTCACTCATTACCGGACAATTTGCGATCTGTAGCCTACTTCGTAGGAAAATCAGGATTTGACTTTCGGTGAAATTTGACTGTATACCTGATTGGGTGAGAAAGGTTTGTGATATATTTTAATATATACTTCCATAATATTCAACACTCAAAAATATTTTAAAAACTTTTAAATTTGAATAGGAAAACACTCAGATTCAGTTTGATTGCCCGCCACCCATCTAGCTCGAAATAATGGTGCCGAATATATGCTGATTTTTTTTATATGTTAGAGCAAAAAAAGACTACCAGGCGTAGTGGATCATATTTGGCGGCGAATATTATAAGTTATACCAGTGTCTTGCGTTGGTATACAGGCTGATATTTCGTCGAGAAGATAAATATTTTCACGAGCCCGAAGGGCGAGTGAAAATATTTATCTTCGAGACGAAATATCAGCCTGTATACCAACGCAAGACACTGGTATAACGAATTTATCACATTGAAGAGCTATTTTTCTGGTTGGTTTAACATATATCACCAACTCAAAAGAAAAACAGGCATAACTCAACGTTGAACAACGACAACGTAAGACATCGTGAGTCGGACAGGCAGCTTCGATCTCTTTTCGATCTGTTCCGCGATGAACAATAAACTGGATGAAATACTTAGCTGACATTCTGACGTTCCTGTTTATGTGGCATATAAAGCTTTGGATGATAATTTATTTCTTATCTTCATCCGCAAATACACAATTTGCCTCGCACAACTTGTTCCAGTAGCGGAACTCGCCCATACAAACTCGCGCAGACAAATTCGCCTGAAACAGGCTTTGCCTGCAGGTGTTGCACGCGCGTCCTTGACTGCGTTGGTATATGGGCACGCGCGTCCTTCACAGCATTGGTATACGAGAATTCTGAATTGGTATACCAACGGTGGATAACGAATACGGTCTAATGCACTATGGTAATTAACCAATCAAAACCCTACAATTTACTCTGAATGTGATAATACGGGATATACTTTTCTAAAGACATGAAGTCGAATTACTACATATTAAGTTAGGCTGTTTTCAGTGGCTTATGATCAAAAGTACCAGGGGAGATTGGAATTTTGTTTTGTTGTGGACTAAATAACGCCAGATCGGTGGGTATGTGGAGGCCCCATTCTATAGATATTAAAATGCGTCAGGAAGATAGATCTCTTAGGAAGACACTCACTCTTAGAGACGCAAGTCAAAGATTTGTGAATCTAACGTGCCAACATATAAAAGGTTTTTGTTTCATATTTTGTATTACATGTATTTCACTTTATTTTAGTTGCTTATTTCTTTTCGTTTTATTTGATGTTTTTTTCATTTCAATTCATTTCATTTAAATTTTTCAGTTGATTTCTCTTTATTTCATTTTAATTTGTCATGTCATTTCGTTCCACTGTTTTGAATTTTAATTTCATTTCAATTACATTTCCTAGATATATTTGATTCAATTCTATAACTGTTTATTTTGTGTTCAATTTGTTTTTAAGAAAAAACGTGAAAGATAATGTGGATTAGAGTCAATTAAAAAGTCGCCTGGCAGCTCTCTGTCGCCACACACATGTATAACATACAACGTGTAAAGGTGAAACACTGGGCTGAGATTGTGCTAAAGCATATTAGTCCGAGTGGAGTTGTCTCCCCTGAATCGTCGAGAAATGCAGACGAGTGTGCATTGGAACACCTTTCATGTTTTAGCTTACAGCTACCCCAGTATAATCCCACTCAGGAATACACAAAAAACAGCTGTACATTTTCCTAAAATTACAGTTAAATAAAATGTCCCAATGCATCCCGGGTAGGGGGTCACCGGTGGCTGAGCGCACTGAGACAACTATCCGAATGCACTCCCTGGTGAACTTATCTATGCTTTTGGATAATATTTATTCAGTAAAATAGCAACAATTATTTTTGTCAAGCTTTCAGACGCAGTTTTACTTTTATTTTAACTAGAATAGTTTCAAATTCTAGTTAAATCAAATAATTCCTAGGATCCGTATTTATCCGTTTTTATCTCATAATCCATAGCTTGTCACTTTTGAAATGGCATAGAAATCTATCTTCATGGATCATTGTGGTGTGCTTAAAAGTGGGGCCTCCATACCCTAGGAGACAGGCCTAAATGATCTTCTACCTCCCATAATAGTCATTTCTGACATACTCTCTCTTTGTTTCGTAATCTAGAACAACAAATCATTTGTTCACCACTTTAAGCGCAGTTTAGATATCTTCCTAGTTGTTATCTCTATGGCTCACCTTTAAGGGTGTTTAATGTATCGTCCTAATACAATTATCTATCTCTCTGGTTTACTTCAAGCGTGGTTTAGATATCTTCCTAGTTGTTATCTCTTTGGCTCACCTTCAAGCGTGTTTAATATATCGTCCTAATACAATTATCTATCTCTCTGGCTCACTTTTAATAAGCGTGGTTTAGATATCTTCCTAGTTGTTATCTCTCTGGCTTACCGTTAAGCGTGTTTAATATATCGTCCTAATACTTTAAGCGTGGTTTAGATATCTTCCTGATTTTTATCTCTTTGACTCACATTTAAGCTTGTTTAATATATCGTCCTAATACAATTATCTATCTCTCTGGCTCACTTTAAGCGTGGTTTAGATATCTTCCTAGTTGTTATCTCTCTGGCTCACTCTAAGCGTGGTTTAGATATCTTCCTAGTTGTTATCTCTCTGGCTCACTTTAAGCGTGGTTTAGATATCTTCCTAGTTGTTATCTCTCTGGCTCACTTTAAGCGTGGTTTAGATATCTTCCTAGTTGTTATCTCTCTGGCTCACTTTAAGTGTGGTTTAGATATCTTCCTAGTTGTTATCTCTCTGGCTCACGTTAAGCGTGGTTTAGATATCTTCCTAGTTGTTATCTCTCTGGCTCACGTTAAGCGTGGTTGAGATATCTTTTTGAACAATTATCCCTCCATCTGACTCACTTCCATGCGTTTCAAGCCTGTTCAAGCGCGACAGCCATACAATCCGAATCAGCGCTTAATTTTCCTTAAACCAGAATGTCCAGTTCCACACTTTTGGATCTACCTATTTTCCTAATAAAATTACTTTCTGACTCATTCTTAGCTGGTTATTCTGAGGTATAGCTATACGCTCTGATCCTGCGCTAAATATCCCTTAACCAATACAACTGGCAATTTTCACCTCCTGGTTGGACAATTCAGCCCAGATACCCTTCTCAATAAATCGTCTATCTGCGCGACTTATTTTCATATGCTTTAATTGTGATGACCAATCCTTCCGACCCGGAGCTACTGTGGCGAGCAAAATACGTCTGGACCTGACGAAGCCACGCACAGATGAGCTGAAGGTTTTAAGTTTTGGATTGAGGATCTTTTAGCGCTTACTTGGGCAATACAATACAATATTTATTCCGATCATGCAGAACACGTGGTATATGAGGATATACACACAGACAAATATTACAAAAATGACGGTATAGGAGTATCTTCATTATTATACGTAGCGTAGGTTTACTGTCTGTCCCAGATAATATATTTCGAGACGTTTTCGGTGATATTTCGGAGACAATTTATCGTACAGCATTAAAACTTCACACAGTATATCAACTAAAAAATACATTTTTTTTTATCCATATTTCATTAAAATCTGTTTGGAATTATTTTCACGGCCCCATGAGATTTGCAACCAAAATGGAAAACGGATATAAGGTCATTCGCACCTCGCTCTATCTCATTTCTATGGGATGACGATAGGTTGCGAGATGGCGAGAGACCGAAGCGACAGAGCGAGATTGCGAGACAGCAAGAGAGCGAAGCGAGGTTGCGGGATTACGAGAGACGGTGCGAGACAGCGAGAGAGCAAAACGAGGGAGTGAAGCGAAACAGCGATAAACTGAGACTAGTTTAACTTGAAAACATTGCTCTCTCGCTTCACTCCTTACCTAGCAGTTTCGTAACCTCACTACATCGCCCCTTCATTTCGCAATCTCGCTCCTTCTCCTCGCATCATCACTCTCTCCTAATCTCCTTCACTCGCTTCGTAACCTTACAAATCTCGCTACTTCGCAATCTCGCTACCTCGCAATCTCGCTACCGCGCAGTCTCGCTATATAGCAACCCCGGTACCTCGCAATCTCGCAGTGTCTTTGCCACGCAATCTCGCTACCTCGCAGTGTTCCAGTTTCGCTACCTCTCAATCTCGCTACCTCGCAATCTCGCTCTCTCGCAACGTCGCTTTCTCGCAACACGGCAGTGTCGCTCTCTCGCAATCTAGCTACCTCGCCATCTCGTTACCTCGAAAAAGTTACTTCGCTTTCTCGCAACCTCGCTGCCCCGCAATCTCGCTCTCTCGAAACGTTGGTCTCTCGCAATCTCCCTACCTCGCAATCTCGCAGTCTTGCTGCGGAATAGACACAATTTTCATCGATTGTACCATATAAATGGTCTCAAGTATCAAGCTGAAACAGTCGTGAAACGTTTATAGTATTCTGGTTATATAAAAAAAAATACCGCTACTGGTTAAAGTAAATCAAAGCAGAACGCGATAGACGGCGTAAGGAAGTCAACGTCCAAGCATCACCAACAACTCTAAATTAGAATCCCTTCAATTCAAGACAATAGTATATATATCCTGCATAATTATGATGTAGCGCATTGTTTCATTACTTCTATCATGTCCCATGCATGTATGATATGTTCCCGATTAGAAAGTACTTCTCAGACGATGAGAGTGATTGTGAAGAAAGCATTCATCCGAGAGAGAGAGAGAGAGAGAGAGAGAGAGAGAGAGAGAGAGAGAGAAAGAGAGTTCAACCTACCGATGCGCGAAAACGTTTTAAATGTAATGACGACGATGAATCGGGTGAACTGGGTACACTCATCGTACTCGCGTGTATATACCTGCCTTACCCGCAGGTAATGACGTCATCTATAACTCATACCATGTCGTGCAACTGGCCTGTGCTGGATTTGTCCCAGAGAGAGAGTTTAATGAGCCATAAAATCCACAGGACTCAATTATAAATTAGCTGAGATGTCCAGTGCAATCTATCAAAGTCTTAATAATGAGTAGTTCCATCAAGTCAGACAGCCAAGGACCAGGTCAGATTTTATGAGCTACACTGAGAGAGGAGCTACTTTGGGCCAGCTAGATACAGCATAGTCCAGTCACCCCAGTCGCTCTCAGAATCTACATCTGTTACCAATTCACTAGCTTGAAAATCAGGATTTCAGGAAGGCAGCTAACATTAAGACTTTTCAAGATATAATGTGTTGAGGAAGAATAATGTATGGAGGAAGAATAATAAGTTGTTGGTAATAATAATCATTGTTGAGAAGTGTATAAAAGGAGTGTGAATACATTTTTGATGTCAAAACACACTATACAAGTATTATCAATAAACTTAGCACATTCAACGCTTCCTCTATGAGAAGTGCAACAGTGTTGGATAGCAGCAGTTTTCGTCAACATTTGCATGTATACCAAAATGCTGAATTGGTTTGATCATGTCTAAAATACCGGAACTCACTGTGTAGCTTATGTATGGAGCATCATGTAGTAGTCTTGTCTGGTTTATAATTTAATCAAATACCAAGTATTACCAGGGGCAAACCTGTCCCTTTATTCGCTTTTAATGAAATATGCTCACTCTGTATTTTATGTTATTCCTAATTTCATCGAAAGCAAAACTTATTTCATGGGCGATATATACACATACCAGTACAAATGGGGTAATTCTACCGAAATGTAGCAAATTGGGGAATATTTATTTTCTAAATTTCAAATACTAATTGTTATGGTAAATTTTTTATCACTGCACTCATTATATATAGATGGCAGTTTTTGTTTTTTTCCCCTTTTGTGAAGTACCCTTTTCAAGCAAAACAAATACTGAGAAACCTCAATTGACAAGAAGTTCTAGCAAATCTCCGGAGTAAATTCGTCATAGTCTCAGCAGACAAAGCTCCCAATAATAAATAATATAATATTCATATATAAATATTACAATTACCGGATGCTGGTTAAGGAATTGAGCGTAAAGATACATGTATCATCATCAAATAGGTCTGCTTACTCCCAAACTGCAGGAGTGAGTTAGGGTTAATCGTTGCGTTCAGCATATAGCGACGATACAACTAACAACGATATGATGTAGGGGAGATTGGGGTACAGTGGGACATGGGGCACAGTGGGACAAGCCGTCTAGCTCCTTTGTTAAGTACAGGAAGCACATTACAATATTATCAGCAGAAAACTACCACCCCCATATAACACCTATATTGATTATATATAAAAACTATCATTGGTAAAAAATTACGAGCAAAAAAACTGTTTTTGAGCAGTCCAAGTAAATTCTGAGGAGTAAGGATGATATTTCGTTATACCAAGTTTTCAGCAGTACTCCATGGCTGTTTTGTTACTGCTGAGAAAGGATGGACAAAGGTACAATTTAAATTAAAAATAGTTATTATCTCAGATGTATGTATTAGTTTTTTTCATAAAATGGAAAGTATCATGCACCTGGGGCGGACTGGGACACTTTCGCTGGGGCACACTGGGACAATAGTAATCAAATGGTGAAGTTTTCTTTGACCCTAAAATTATATCAAAATGCATTATTCTGTTTCCTAGATTATGATAATTGCTAACCCTATCGGATTTGATGAGTTTTACTAACACTTTCAAAGTCAATTGCTTTCGTTGGAATGAAAATCGTACAAAATATTTTTTCCTCAAATTTGGCCCCTGGGAAATATTTTACGTGAAGCAGAGATCTGAAATAGCAACTAACTCAACCATCACTGTTGAATCTTCTAAACTCCTATGAAACATATTAGTATATACTTGATATAACATGCATTTTGATTATTGTCCCATCGCACCCCAGTGGGTGTCCCAGTGTACCCCATAGTGGGGCAAACTGGGACACATTTTTTTACGTTTTTAAAAACGAATTCTGGAGAAAAGTATAAGAGATAATTTCAGAATTTTTTGCATGACTATGTCATGCTAAATATAAGTTATAACGAGAGTATAGAAGACTACACTACATGACAATAATAACAGAGATGTTTGCAAAAAGGTGAAAATTGTCCCAGTGTACCCCAATCTCCCCTACAATCATCATGTAGAGGAAATTAATCTTCCCCTCGTGCTATATAACAGACATGAACTCATGCTGCTCACCAAAACTGCATTTAGTACTCTTGAAGATTTATTAACAATCAGGTCGATACTTCATGTAGGACCTATTGTCTGGGTCTTTGTGTCTTTGAAAAGGTACTTGTCTAGACACATTGTTGTCCCCAGACTTGACTATTGTATCCCCGGACTTGGCTATTGTCTCGTGATTCTTACATAAAGTATGAACCAACAATCACAATATGTTTCTCAAGGAAAGAAATATTTGTCTTTCAACCCATCATAACGACATAACAAAGGTATACTGGACTCCCAAAATGCATAAATCACAACACAAAGCTAGATTCATAGCTGGTTCTAGAAGCTGCACCACCAAGCCTCTTTCAATCCTGTTGACGCTAAAGGTCATGCACGTACTGTACAGACATGTATCCACATTGGATTTCACGACCCTCTATACTACAACTCCTCATCAGGACCTTATTGAACGTCTAAGTTCACTAATAGTACCTGTGTTCAAGAAAACTGATCGCAGATATATTAATTTCAGAATCCATAAAGCATTCCCTAGCTATACTACATAGGGGATATACTTTATGGGATGTTTCTCTGCTTATAGAATTGCTTGAATTTCTTATTAAAAATATCTTTGTGAAATTTGACCACACAATATATCATCAGCATATATCTAACGGGTACTAATTGTGCACCCCTGTTGGCTGACCTGTATCTGTTCTCTTATGAATATAATTACATGTATATGCAGGCGCTTTTTAAAATCGATCAATTCAAAGCCCGTTCCTTCTTACCGCACGCTATATAGAAGATCTTCTTGCTGTGAATAATCGCTATATAAATGACGCACCTTGACTGGTTTTGAAGGAAATTACAGATAGCCCTACAGGCACATCATATTTAGACCTATATCTCTATAACTCTCGTGGACTTTATTGCTATTTCGACATGATAAACTATCCCTTTCTGGACAGTAATATTCCAGTGGGACCTGCATATGGTGTATACATATCTCGCCTAGTAGCATTTGCTGGATCCAGTGTTAAATGTGACGATTTTAATCAATGTCACAAAACAATATTGCAGAAACTTATAAAACAGGGCTATTCCACTAAGCGCCTCCACTCAAAGTTTCTCAATTTGGCGATACCGGTACATATCGCATCGTGATAGCAAATACGAGCGTAGCGTGCAAGATCTATGGCGTTACGTTTCGTAACTTGTGTCTAATTCCGCTTAGGGCTAGGTACCGTACGAGCCCATGTAAATCAAGATCTTCATGGTGGTCTTCTGAACAGTCACAATCACAGCGTGACTGAGATACATCATTCTCCAGATGACGACTTTACAACAAATATCATATGGATTAAGAATACTGATCAGCGATATGAATTCGATATTTTGGAACATCATGATGTCTTGCCGGCATCATTAAAAACTGTTGACCGCTTCTCTTTTGCAGGAAACTAGTCTATGTTCATGTATACTAGGATTGTCTTTTAGAATTTGGTGATGATGTTGTTATAAGGAATATGCAGGTCTTTGGATTATGGACGCGTATATTCTTTAAATAACGACGGCTGAATTATGAATGACGGACTAGACGCTTGTAATCGAAAAGGGCTGTATGCGGCAGGCAACCATGTACCCTACAAAGACCGGAAATGTCTGTTTGTAATTTTGACAGTTATATATTAACGTGTGTGGATTATATACCATAATATTTTTTGTTCCTCCCTGACGAATCAGACGAAAGCTGTAAACCTACAGACCAATTGTTTCACACTAACTTCGGCTTCTGTTTTCAAGCCGATAAATAAATCTAGCATCTGGTATTTTTATATTTCCTACAAACACTAACTTTGTGTACATTTTTGGAACATCGTCCTGTTTTTGTCTTTACCGGTAGGTGAAATCAGGACTTCTTGTAACAGTATAAGAAGAAGTAAAAGATGCATAACTGTAAATACATTTCTATCGTTAACTATTTTGAACATGGCATCTTAATCAGTGATACTATGGAATGTATTATTGATATTATTGGTTTTATTGGTTATCGGATTATCATCATATGATTATAACATAAATGAACGGTCAAGACAATTTAAAGGCATACGGACGTATACCCGGTACATCGAATACAACCGGGAATCTGTTGATCAACGGTCTCTTGTACACGCTCGAACTTTCTTCGATCAATAATGGAAAACATCCGCTGCTAACTAATCACATGATTTTTGCCACAGGGCACCCTCTTTTGAATATGTCTTCAAAACTAATAGATCGTACCGCTAATGATAAAGACAAAATTTCTGGGACAGGGTAAAAACTAAACAAAAAACATTCATATATTTTCGGTTTTAAGGTAAATATTACACGTTTATGTTTATTTATAAGATAAATTTTGTTTATACTGTAAGCCAAAATTCTTGCTGGCATACACTATTTTGTCAAATGAAAGAATTCATCTTGTAATTGGGATACCCTAACAAAATGTAGTAAGTTTCCCCCAAACATTTCACATTTATTCCATCTCAGAGGGTTCAAAGGCAGCTTTCTATAGTGAAAGGAGGAATCTGCACTGCCTCTTTTGACGTCAGAGATGACTATAACGACGTTATATTTTATACTGATCGTAGCACAATAGAACAATATTAGATGCTGTGGCAATAAGTGTGTTGTAGATATACATAGTATTATATCATTGTTCTCTTCTTTATTGCTTATTTTATGATGATGTTGCA
Source organism: Hanleya hanleyi (assembly GCA_036873755.1). Lineage (NCBI taxonomy): Eukaryota > Metazoa > Mollusca > Polyplacophora > Lepidopleurida > Hanleyidae > Hanleya > Hanleya hanleyi. The sequence goes on from JAVTVY010006848.1 coordinate 27,688, forward strand.
ATATGTATTACTCATGTATTTGCTCGGCCTGTAATAGGTGCATTGCAAATCAATTCAAATTCAAATACTTAGAGCGCCTTACACCGTCTGTGGGATGTCGTGGCAATGCAGAGAATGGAACAGTTGTGTAACAATGTTGCATTGTGCCATGGTTTAGCATTCCATAATAACGTCACAAGTTCCAACATCCTTGTGGCGCAGTTGTTAAAATTAAAGTCGTAAAGCAAGAAAGTTATAAATTCTAAAATCTGGAAGATTATCTTGGAAAAGACCTAAACTTGCAAAAGTACATGTACCACAGTTGTACTTTAAATGAATGATCATGGTGCCGATTAAGGTAAAGACTGCTGGCGATGTGCACTGAACTGGGTAGTATATTACCTGTATATAATAGGAATATTCATAGTTCATAATATTGTCCATTTTGAATAATAAAACTAATGGTGTATTTTCTTGTTAAAAAAGATTAATGGGTGAAAATTCATATTAATGGATTTAATTTTGTTTGTTCCGGAAAATACTTGTTGTTATCCACACTGTCTGTTTACATATCGTTATATATGTGTCGAGATTTGATTTGACTGGTTAGTGCAGATGGCTTGCTATATGAATATAAAAGAGATAAATGTATACAAAATAGACTAGTTAGGGCCTACAAAACAGTTTGACAGTCCTTAGCATTCCGTTCCATCAGACCATGGACGGTCAAGATGCACCATCCTTGATCAGACCAGAAACCTCATTGTCAACCCCATTCTTAGTTCGCAATCTATTTATAAATTGACTTTTTGGTATGTACAGTAGGAATTCTTTTTCACAATTTTGATACAAGCTTCATGTATATCTGTGGACAGCTTCTATGAAGTGAGTTCAATCTGGAGTCTTCTCCAGTTCAAATGTCATTTCACCCAGCATGCATCAACCCTGGACAGTCTGTATCTGTCACTCAGACCAGCAAGAGGCTAGCTCAGATATCAACATCTGGCTATCATTTGTGTTGAAACCTTAATAGTTGTAATGGCAATTTAACCACTTTCTCTGTGGAGAATCTCAGAGGGGAGTCCCCTTATCTGGTTTTTAAATCACCCGTCGGTCCCTTTGATCTCCCGGGTATTTGGAAGATTTTCAGAACAGGGAAAAACGACAGTATGCCCTTGCTCTTGTTCATGTGATGACGGTGACTCCTTTTTCCATCACTCGTGGGAGCGAAGCGATGGTTGCGAGTGAGGAACGTCAGAGCTTCGCGTCCACGCATTCCACTTCGGCGGCGAGCGAACCTCCCTTCCCCCTATCTTTTCGATAAAGTTCAGAAAATTAGTCCTAATATATTTTCTACATTTTCGACCCATTTTTAGGTGTATAAAATGGGATCGCCAAACTCTGCGTCACACCGCTAAGGTGCCGAGCAAAACAGGTGTGGACATAACGAATCTTCACACAGAAGAGGAGCAAGTTGTAAGTTTAGGGATGAGGATCATTTAGCACTGGCTTGTGACAATGGCGGCTTCATTTAAACACATAAAAATGAGTCAGGAAGATAAATAATTTCTTTGGGAAGATATCTAGACCACGTACTGTGACGAGCAAATATGTGTTGGTCTAATTATAAAGGTCCAAAGGTCACAAACCACCACCGATTTTGTTGGGTTTAATATTATAATCATAATAACTTGACTTCGGGTGAAATTTGACTGTTCATTATACCTGATTGGGTGAGAAAAGATTGTGATATATTTTAATAATATACTTCCATAATATTCAACACTCAAAAATATTTTAAAAACTTTTAAATTTGAATAGGAAAACACTCAGATTCAGTTTGATTGCCCGCCACCCATCTAGCTCGAAATAATGGTGCCGAATATATGCTGATTTTGTTTATATCTTAGAGCGGAAAAAACAGACTACCAGGCGTAGTGGATCATATTTGGCGGCGAATATTACGGGATATAGTTTTTTAAAGACATGAAGTCGAAATACTACATATTAAGTTAGGCTGTTTTCAGTGGCTTGTGATCAAAAGTACCAGGGGAGATTGGAATTTTGTTTTGTTATGGACTAAATATCGCCAAGTCGGTGGGTATGTGAAGGCCCCATTCTATAGATATTAAAATGCGTCAGGAAGATAGGTAAGTCTCTTAGGAAGACACTCACTCTTAGAGACGCAAGTCAAAGATTTGTGAACCTAACGTACCAACATATAGAAAGTTTTTGTTTCATATTTTGTATTATTATATTTATTAGAGTGTCTCCCTATATGAATTGTAATGAGATAAAACTGCATATTCCCCGGTCACGTGGGTGTATATTGCCCGCTGAAACTGCATATTCCACCCCCCATGGAATATACACCAAAGGGAGATAATTACAACAGAGGTCGCTGCAAACAACAGATCACGGAGCAGTTCGTCGAGCTGATTTTAGCTGCAGAATACAGCAGAAATAAATATTTCCCCCTTCTAATTGTAAGTAGAATCGTACCGAAGTACATTATTGCAGTAACTAACAAGCGTCATCGAACAACTATACGTGTGTTGCGAGATTTACACGATAGTAGTGAAGCACCTCCGAATCAGTGAAATCTCGTGCATGATAAATTATTTTGCAACTTGGAGGCGGTTGCCCACTGAAAACAACGAACTCAGAAGGATTGCTCTCTGGCAAAATAAAACATCAAACAATATTTTGCTCGAGGGATAATAGATTAGTACAGAGTTAAGTTGATAAATATAATAATGAAATTATTGCCTTGTTGTGAGGGGAATATACAGTTTTGTTGCCCCTCGGCTGTGCATATTGCCCTCGCCTGCGGCTCGGGCAATATGCACATCTTCGGGGCAACAAAACTGCATATTCCCCTCACACCAAGGCAATATTTCCATATTATTTCACTTTACTTCAGTTGCATATTTCTTTTCGTTTTATTTTATGTGTTTTCATTTCAATTCATTTCATTTTAATTTTTCAGTTGATTTCTCTTGATTTTGTTTTAAGTTGTCATGTCATTTCGTTCCACTGTTTTCAATTTTAATTTCATTTCAATTACATCTCCCAAATATATTTGATTTAATTCTATAATTATTTATTGTGTGTTCAATTTGTTTTTAAGCAAAAACGTAAAGGAATATTATTGCAAATAATGATATTTATGTGAGTAGCATGTTTATGACTCTTTATTAACTTGTATACTAAATTCTGAACAAGTGGAGTTATTTTCCACACATGGAGAGGGATGACTGGACAACGCCACAGATGACGAAACCGTGCGCGTGCTGCCATAGCAACGTTTGTCACCAGCGTCGGGGCTGGGGCCTGTTTTTGTATCTGGTATTTGTCGTAGACGTTCCTTCTCCGTTCTGAAAATAATCACGGTTTGTATAATTTAGAGTGCTTCTATGTCATTATGGTATCTGTTGTTCTATGGGGTTCTGGTAGTACCCTCGTCGGCCCTGGGCGGGGACGTGTGCGCTGGGGCTCCCATCGTCGTCTGATTGAAGGTCGCCTGCATGGTTTGCATCTGGACACTCTGTTATCGCCCGCCTAGACCGTTTTGTTTCCTCGAACCCGCGACCGTGGCTAAATTTAGGGCTTGATGGTACGGTTATTCAAACGGTTTTCCACGGCTTGTCCGGTGCAACTGTACGCCCGGGGCCAAGATCAATTCAGCCCGAACTACATGCCGTCACTTCATACTGCCCTGATGCATTGTTTTCACAGTTGGGGGGTAACGATCTGTCACAGCCTGATTGTAACCTTCAGTTACTTGCTCGTGATATTATATTGCAGAATTTTTAATACAGTCGTATAATGTCCGTTGTGTAATTGTTGGCCAACTTCTGCCACGTTTTTCCAATCGTGTACCCACTGACTACAACATCATGAACATACGGGTCACGGAGGTCAACTCCGCTCTGAGTGACACGCAACCTGTAACCATCTCGGTCATCTATACGCGGTAAGATGGCGAAGTGTACGCAAATGAGTGACACGCTGCAGAATGAGGGACGTAACAACATGGTGTGGTGTCATCGTGGTTTTTGGCTTGATACGAAATCTCTCCTTGGTCCAGATGGTGTGCATTTAAATACAGCGGGAATGGAGAAATATGCCAAGAGCATTAAAGTTGCTATCGGACATTACAAGGCTAAAGGACTTTATTAACGGACGTTCCCCCCCCCCCCTTCAATTTTTGTCTCCTCAAGTCTATGGTTTGATCACTTGAATAGCGTTTATAGGTATCAAACAAGGATGGTTTTGCCATGTAAACTTAAATGTAAACGACGTAAAAAAGGGTACTGAATATTTCACTTTATTTCAGTTGCATATTTCTTTCCGTTTTATTTTATGTGTTTTCATTTCAATTCATTTCATTTTAATTTTTCAGTTGATTTCTCTTTATTTTAAGTTGTCATGTCATTTCGTTCCACTGTTTTGAATTTTAATTTCATTTCAATTACATTTCCTAAATATATTTGATTTAATTCTATAATTATTTATTGTGTGTTCAATTTGTTTTTAAGCAAAAACGTAAAAGATAATTAAGAAATAAATGTTAGTTTTCCGTCCTCTAACTGCCCAGATAATGGATGGTAAAACGGAATTGCCTATTGTTTTGGGACGAAGCCGCAGGCTGAGTCCTAAAACATAAAGGCAATTCCGTTTTACCATCCATTATCTTGGCAGTTAGAGGACGGAAAACTAACATTTATTTCTATTCTAAAGCATCATTTACAAATGTTACCAATGCTAAATAAAAGAATAAATGTGGTCCTCGTACTCATTTGAAATTCAATTTCCCCTGATAGCAAACTCGGATAGACCCGTCCAGATCATCTTTTCTGATGTTCCACTGGTGCCGGTCTATTCTCTCGGGCGAGGGGTGTGGAGGGGGGGGGGAGGTGATGAAGCTCAGGGAACGATATTCCTGTATTTCAGTGCATAGACAATGTTTACTCTCGTTTTAAAAATTCATTTAGACGCGATCTTATGTGCGATGAAGAATCATTTATAACAGATTCCAATAATTATCTCACACCTATTACGGCGTTGAACTGTACGACCTCGACACAGTTGCCATCACAGTTTTGCTGACTCCGCCCTCGAGCAGCGCGTGAGTTTACAGCCGACACAAGAGCACTACCGAATGATTGTGACGGATTCTGAAAATTCTGGAGGATTTTTTATTACACGACATAAGATATACACTCCCTGAAATTTTCTTTCTGCGTGCCAAGCAATTTACAGCCCCATATATCAACATAATTTAGCTAAAACAGGTACACCGCCTCCTGTGAACAGCGGCCCGACTGAAATCTATCTTGAGTGACAGCTGTCGTCATTGCAATGTTACGATTTCTGCACGTGTGTCATTCATAAATTTACTACGATTGCCACGCCCTCAGATACACAGACTCTGCGAGACGACAAGAATCATGCGAAATAATTCGCATTTGTTAGCCTTTCGAGTCGCAAAACTAAGTGAAAACAGATAATGTAGTCAATAATCTATTGAAAGTCGAAAATCGCGAGTAATTCCCACTTATAGCCATTCACTATTGAGCAGACGGTGCGATAACCTATCCACCCCGGCCAAATCGTATTTGGAATAGGTCCATTTTGGAATAGTCACGTGAGAAAGGGTACTATATCGTCCAATATAGGACAGCAATCTCCCTATGCTTTCAATGCTAAAGATCAGGCAGATGCTTTAGAATGTTGATTAGAGTCGCCTGGCAGCTCTCTGTTGCCACACACATGTATCAAACACAACGTGTAAAGGGGAAACACTAGGCTGAGATTGTGGTAAAGAATATTAGTCCGGGTGGAGTTGTCTCCCCTGAATCGTCGAGAAATGGCGAGGGGTGTGTATTGGAACACCTTCCATGTTTTAGCCTACAGCTACCCGATTGTACAGTATAATCCCATACAGAAAAACAGCTTACATTTTCCTAAAATTACATTTAAATAAAATGTCCCAATGCATCCCGGGTAGGGGGTCACCGGTGACTGAGCGCACTGAGACGACTATCCGAATGCATTCCCTGATGAACTTATCTATGCTTTTGGATAATATTTATTCAGTAAAATAGCAACAATTATTTTGATCAACCTTTCAGACGCAGCATTGCTTTAATTTTAACTAGAATAGTTTCATATCCTAGTTAAATCAAATAGTGCCTAGTGTTCGTATTTATCCGTTTTTATCTCACAATCCATAGCTCGTCACTTTTGGACTGGCATAGAAATCTATCTCCATGGGTCATTGTCGTGTGTTTAAAAGTACCCTACGAGACAGGCCTAATTGAGCTTCTAACCCCCATATTAGACATTTCTGACATACATGTACTCTCTCTTTGTTTCGTTAGCAAGAACAACAAATCCTTTGCTCACCACTTTAAGCGTGGTTTAGATATATTCCTTGTTGTTATATCTTTGGCTCACCTTTAAGTGTGTTTAATATATCGTCATAATACAATTATCTATCTCTCTGGCTTATTTTAGGCGTGATCTAGATATCTTCCTAGTTGTTATCTCTTCCGCTCACTTTCAAGCGGATTTTTATCAATATTTTTTTTCTCTGGAATATGTGTCAGAAGAGTTATTTAGCTCCCAGTCCGATATGCATATTTGTGGAATGAAAGCGAGGCCGCCAATCTGTGACGTCACAGACACCAGAGCTCGATAATGACAGGTAGCAATTTAGTATGGATAACATACTGGGAGAGATTTCTTTTAGTGGCATTTAGAAGTTGAGAAGTAGATAAATAAACAAATTGCTTATGGATAACAACTTCTAGTTTATCCGGGACGACGTTTTGATACAGGTATCGTTCTCAAGTCAATGACATCAATAAATAAATAAGCAGTATATATTCATCCCCAGCGCGTATGACCTACTGATCCAGGAACCCCACCGTGCCTTGAAGCCCACCTTGTTAATTAATCCAGCCATCTCCACAAGCCTAATCCTGTCCTATTAAATATTTCTCACCTAGTATAATACTATTGTTATCATACTGTTGACATTTACTCAAGGAACTGTATATATACTGCTTATTTATTTATTGATGTCATTGACTTGAGAACGATACCTGTATCAAAACGTCGTCCCGGATAAACTAGAAGTTGTTATCCATAAGCAATTTGTTTATTTATCTTATTTGTCACGAAATTGACACAAAACATCCTGAAATTGAACAATCACTTTTTGCTGATGATGCTGCCATGTGGAAATCTGCTGGCTCGATAAAAAAATTAACAAGTATAATGCAAAAGGTACTAAATACAGTCAGCGACTGGGCCAATAAATGGGGATTCAAATTTTCAGCTGTCAAAACTACCGGTGTGCTATTCTCAAATAAACAAAACACAGACATCACGCTATCACTAGGAGGCCAGAAAATCGAGTTTAAGAATAGTGTCAAATACCTAGGTATGAAACAAGAAACTACAAACTCTTCTATTCTTTGTAATACAGGCACAGCACACTGAAGACCACAGACGAGTAAGACCAGCCATGAAACAGAACACCGATGACGACAAATATTATGAAACAGCACCAAATGGAGATGAACATGATGAAGATCATCATCGTCGATCCACAAGAACGTCCAGAATACTCGACCCTGTACCACGCCAGACACGCTACCCCACCGAACTGAGCAACCAGAATACCAAATCCTAAACCACACAGACACGCTACCCCATACATGACACCGAAATGACGCCTCAACACAGAATATCATCCTTTGACTTTCACACAATATAGGACGTAGACCTGCCGTCCTGTGCCCCAATACACACTCCAAGCAATTGTTACAGGCACAGATTTCTGGAAGAACCCACCCTGTTCCCAAGGGCGTCCTTAGGGAAGTCGATTCGAAAAATCCTGAAGACGCCCATGGTTCTCCCAGTTCTTTCTGGACGGCTTTGTGCGTACAAAGGGGTACCAAGACAAAGGAATCATCCACGCGATTAGACCTACAGTGAACTCATATTTACTAGTATAGCTTAACCAAAAAAACCCGAAAGAGACTTACGAACTTGTACATAGCGACTCTTATTCACTTTTATTTATATCTCCTGCTAATCTATCATTGTTATTTATTCATTTATTTATTTATTTATTTATTTATTTATTTATTTATTTATTTATATATTTAGCGCTGGAAAAGATATTAAAAGAAAACAAAGAAATGTACCGCGAAATCCAAATAAAACATTGAGTTGATGGGCCGCGAAATCCGAATGGGAAGCGGCCCTTAAACTACAATTTCAATCAATCAATCAATTGATGTCCCGCTACCAATTCAACAATCAAGGACATAAATCATTAGCACACGTCCAAGAAACAACCACGCACACAAATAATGTCACCCATAAAAATGAATACTACACACTTTTTCATCATATACTTTCAGAAATGGAGATGAACATGATGAAGGTTATCATCGTCCGTCCATAAGAACGTCCAGAATCAGGATACTCGATCCTATACGCTACCCCATAGATGTCACCGAACTGAAGCCTGAACACAGCACAGCACACTGAAGACCACAGACGAACAAAACCAGACATGAAACAGAACACTGATGACGACAAAAATTATTAAACAGCACCGAACCAAAACACCAAATCCTAAACCACACCGACACGCTACCTCATAGATGACACCGAACTGACGCCTGAACACAGAATATGATCCTTTGAGTTTTACGCAATATAGGACGTAGACCTGCCATCCTGTGCCCCAATACACACTCCAAGCAATTGTTACAGGCACAGATTTCTGGAAGAACGCACCCTGTTCCCAAGGGCGTCGTTAGAGAAGTCGATTCGAAAAATCATGAAGACGCCCATGGTTCTCCCAGTTTTTTCTGGACGGCTTTGTGCGTACAAAGGGGTACCAAGACAAAGGAATCATCCACGCGATTAAAGTGAACTCATATTTACCAGTAAAACCTAACCAAAAACCAGAAAGAGACTTACGAACTTGTACATAGCGATTCTTATTTTATTTATTTATTTATATATCTAGCGCTGGAAAAGATATTCAATAAACAAAGAAATATACCGCGAAATTCAAATAAAACATTGAGTTGATGGGCCGCGAAATCCGTATGGGAAGCGGCCCTTAAACTACAATTTCAATCAATCAATTGATATCCAACACTATAGATACGAAAACTAACTCAAAGAAAGTATGGAATAAAATAAAAAGCATTCAAGGGAAAGCAACTAACACAATACCTGTACTGAACAAAACAAAGAGAACTAATCTCGAAAAGGCAGAATATCTTGCTGAATCATTCGCATCAAACAGTAGCGATAGCAACCTGAAACCAGAATTCAGAAAAATCAAACAAGAAACGATCCTGGAAAATGACACAAATGATTATATAGAAAACTACCTTAACGGAGACTTTAATATCAATGAATACAGAGAAGCTTTACACTCTAAAAAAGAAAGCTCACCCGACGAAGACAAACTAGGGTATACAATCCTAAAGCACCTACAAAACTACACTCAGGAACTAATTCTAAAACTAATTAATGTGAGCTGGAAGACCAAACAACTCCCGAACAAATGGAAATCCTCTATTGTTATCCCCATACCAAAACCTGGTAAAGACCCATCAGACAGTAAGTCATATAGGCCGATCTCACTCACGTCAAATTTATGCAAAATTATGGAAACCATGGTCAAAAATAGACTTGAATATCACCTGGAAAGCAACAACCTGTTAAACAAAACACAAAGCGGCTTTCGAAAAGAAAAGAAGTACTTTAGACCACATAGCCAGACTCCAACACTCAATCAAAAAGGATAATGCCAAACACCAATATACATTAGGCATTTTCTTGGATATAGAAATACACTGGATAAAAAATTTTCTTCATGACCGAAACTTCAAAGTTCGTATTGGTAACACCATATCCATGGACCACCAACTAGATAACGGCACCCCACAGGGCAGCGTCATAAGCCCCATCCTTTTTAACATCCTGATTAATGGCCTGGCCGACGAAATTGACACAAAAACATCCTGAAATTGAACAATCACTTTTTGCTGACGATGCTGCCATGTGGAAATCTGCTGGCTCGATAAAAAAATTAAAAAGTATAATGCAAAAGGTACTAAATACAGTTAGCGACTGGGCCGATAAATGGGGATCCAAATTTTCAGCTGTCAAAACTACCGGTGTGCTATTCTCAAATAAACAAAACACAGACATCACGCTATCACTAGGAGGCCAGAAATCGAGTTTAAGAATAGTGTCAAATACCTAGGTATGATCTTCGACCGAAAACTCACTTGGAAAGACCACATCGACCAATTAATTATTCGGTGTAACAAAGACCTGGACCTTATGAGGTGCGTATCGGGTACCAACTTAGGGGCCAATAAACATAGTTTAATCAAACTATATCAAACACTCATCAGATCCAAAATAGACTATGGTTCAATCGCCTACCAAGCAGCATGCAAGACCCAGTTGAAAAGAATAGACAGCATTCCGTATTCGGCCTTAAAAATAGCCACCGGGGCGTTCAAAGGAACTCCTTTATGTAGTCTACAAATAGAAACTAATGAAAAACCCTTACATTTAAGACGAGAAGAGCTGTCAATGAAATGTGCAGGGAAAACAATAGCCAAGGGCGAAAACCACCCATGCCACAAAAATATTGGCCCAAAAACCGAATACGAATACCTAAAAACGAAATGGGGAAAAGACTCCGCACCACTCGGTTACACGATAGAACGATTATTCCAAGAAGACGGCATTCCTATCTCTTGTATCTCTGACACTGACAAGATCAATAGACCACCATGGCAACTAATCACACCTCACGTGGACACGAATATACATAGCTACATCACCAAACAGGACAACCCAGAGCATATAAGGGTCACTGCCCTCGAATATATTGACACACATTGGAAAAATCGCTTGAAAATATATACAGACGGCGCCAAAAACACAAGTCACAATACAGGTTCTGCATTCCTTATACCAGAACTCGACATTCACCAAGGTTTCAAACTACCAGACAATATGTCTGTATACACTACTGAATTAGTCGCCATAATCATTGCCCTCGAATGGGTTCTTCAGAACCAACCGGTTTCCACTGTTATTCTTAGCGATTCCTTAAGCGGACTGGTATCTCTATAGCGAACTCCAAATCCGACAGCAGACCTGACCTCATACACGAAATAGAAATTTTATGTACACAAATACGAGACAATGACATTGACGCCATTTTAGCTTGGATTCCCGCCCACGTGGACGTTAGGGGAAACGAAGCCGCCGATAGGACAGCCAAAGACAGCCTCATAAAAACTGCACCTGACGTGCATATAGGACTAGGAACCAAAGAACTGAATTCTATCATTAAAACCAGAATAGATAGTAAATAGGAAAAGGAATGGAACGAAGAAAACCGAGGTAGATGGCTACATAGTATTCTAGATAAGGGGAAAAGACGGAGTTGTGGATTCCAGCTAGACAGTAAACGTGACGACCGCATCATCACAAGATTAAGACTAGGCAAAACAGGACTAAAATCACACCTCTCTAAGCTAATAAAAGACACATCGCCACTATGCACCTCATGCAACAACGAAGAAGAAACGATAGAACATTTTATACTCAAATGCCCAAAACATGACACCTATCGCCGCACACTGGAAAACGAGCTCAAAAACTTAAATGTCCCTCTGTCGTTGGCTTCCATATTAAATCCTAAACCTCCTCTTATAAACAAGGTATATCCCACCTTACTAGCTTACATCAAATCGACTGACTATTACTCTATCATTTAATATTATATGGTTACACCAAGAAACCAAAGACCAAATTTAAATAAATGTAGCACGCTTAGAGTCAAAACTATATTACAGGGGCGGGAATAAGGGTCAGTGATCAGAAATGACTGATCAAATTTGGACACTAACCAATCAAAATGCCATAGCAAAAACATAGGCAAATTCATTGATCAAATTAAAAGCTCCTAATAATGAGCACCGATCAAATTGTGTTCCCTTATTTCCAACCCTCTTTAACGAATGTTAACCGTCCGGTTTTCTAGCAGGGGCAGAAGACTGGAGGTTATATCAAACATTCACAATCGGCTTTAATTATAATAATATTTTTATTTATAATAATTAGTTACTTATTAACTGATTTATTTATGTACCTAATTAATTATTGCTATTGACCATGTGTGACTTAGATCACGATAGTGCCTGTCGGTGGCAAAAAATAAAACCAGAAAGCAAGAAACTACAAACTCTTCTATTCTTTGTAATACAGGCACAGCACACTGAAGAGCACAGACGAGTAAGACCAGCCATGAAACAGAACACCGATGACGACAGAAATTATTAAACAGCACCGTGAGTGACAACACCCCAGAAACCACCCTGACCTAGCCATTTCAGTGGAATCTCAAAACCCACACCTTGACCACGGACAATCAACGGAAACAAGAACAGCTTCTACATCCAAACCAAATCGAACAATGCCTACCACAACCACGGACAATTGAAACCATACTCACTGAAGACAACACAGATCAGATGTGCCACACCTGAGATGCCACCGATGTAACGATTGTCTAATGCCAATATGATCCTTTGACTTTCACCAATATAGGATGTAGACCTGCCATCCTGTACCCCAATACCCATTCCAAGCAATTGTTACAGGCACAGATTTCTGGAAGAACCCGCCTATGGTTCTCCCAGTGTTTTCTGGACGGCTTTGTGTGTACAGAGGGGTACAAAGACAAAGGAATCACCCACGCGACTACAATATACAATGAACACATACTT